>JAYJLZ010139211.1:0-13116 GCA_036873915.1 Tubulanus ruber | reverse complement strand
ATCGGACTTACCTCAGAAATATTTAAATTTCTCACAGGGCATGCCCGTTCTTCTCGTCTGAAAAAATGAAAAATGATAAATTAAGAACAAGATTCGTACAAATCCAATATAGGAATACAGCGAATTTATGTGTATGATGGACAACACACTTTAGACACAAAATGAGATTGTAGGTAAAAATGCCAGAAAAAGTAAAGTACGTAAAAATGGGACAGTTTACAAAAATCAAAGCAATAACTATAAAAAATAGAAAAAAATAATAATTGGACTGGCATTTTTACCTACTTTATTGTTTCCGACATTTTTACCTCTGGCATTTTATCTCTGGCATTATTACCGAATACCACGAAATGCTGCCGTTCATCCAATTTTAATTAATTATTCAGAATAAGATGTTCTCGCGATTTTCAGGTCTGGTGCCTTTATTCGCTGAAGTTGCAATATATACAAATGATGTTGACTGAACTGAAAAGAACCAGTAAATAAGGGAAATTGTAGCTCGCAGTTACTGTTGTGTAAACTATAAATATTTAGATAACGATATCTTGCTGTCTCTGCGTGACTTGTTTTATTCGAAACAAAAAGTTTAATCTGCATATATTAAAATAGTGTCGTTATCGACAGAAATGGTAATCAATCACTACTGGAATAATAATTTGACATTTACAATGCGGACTGATAAGATGCGGTTTAGTAAAACATGGATTTGTAATGTGTAACTGTAAATGTACTCGAAATCAAAACGTACATACGACGGTGTAATACCCTTCAACTCCGCGACGTTGGTTATTGTCTATAATTAGCTACAGTATGCATGCATGGAGCATCACATCTACTAATTAACATCCATAACACCAGCAATGTTTGCGCGAATAATTGCAAAATTCATACGTTCATTTTATCGTAACGGCAATATCCTAATTAAGCCTATTAAATACGGATGGTGATTTGTTAATTAATTTATATTATTAATGATTAGTTTTTTGGATTCGAAAATTTTCTAAAGAGATTTAAAAAATAAATCTTTAAAAGCTTTGCGGCAGCCGAAGAAAATTTGAGATTATAAATCAAAGATATCGCCGTCCCTAGACGAGTATAAAACCTCGTAGATAAAGGAACACACGCAGACTTTGAATGAAGACAATCAATTCGCAGCATTAATATCGTGAAACGCACCCGTGCTTCAATCAGCCTGTTGAACAAATCGAATATGGTATTACAGCTGGTGGATTGTAACACAGTTACAGTAACTACAATTACAGCCATCGAGTAATCGAATAAATCGGCCCGCTAACTACGGCGAGACGATTAAATCACAGTTATACCGAGTTCCTTTTCAGAACGCGTCTTGCTTTAATATTTCCACTAAGATCAGGATGTTAGTTTTAAGAGACAACATATTTTAAAACTAATTTTAAATTTTTTTTGAAGAGACCCATTTCTTTTCGAGGTAAATGCCGTACTGTTCCTTTCAGCCTAAATTCATGCGTATAAAGTTTTCAGTAGTTAAATACAGTACGTGTGTACCATACCGACAACAAAAATTCAACATCGACACACGAAGCTAGGAACACTATCGCGTATTCACTTCAAGGATTCGAAATGTCGATAAATACCGGAAAAATCATATAAATGTTTGCGACATATTTTCTGCCAGTAATATTATCTGACATTCACTGAGACATGACCATCATTGTAATGTGTCTTGAAAAATCAACAGAAAAACTTTTGTAGTTGCATTTTACGCCAAGAAAACCGCGTTAACAACGACGTTTACATTTCATAAAGTACAACCATGACAAATCGTAGTGATATTCTGATTCGAACGATAAATCTTACATCTAGCTTAATGTACATTAATTTTAAAATATCGTGATTGAATGAATTTAAGCATCGACGTAAAGTCGTCATTATTACTTTAATAATTAGATTTGGAAAAAATTCGTTTATAACACGATGGAAATCTGGTGCAGAAAAATCCTGGGCGTATTCTGTTTAAATGAAACAGTGCGGAAATTCAATGACCTTTTTTGAGATGAAATATATAATAACCCACGATACTTCCAAGATATAAAAGGACCGTTATTCATTGATGTACGGATTCCCGTTGAAAACCTAAAATACTTAATTACGACCGATAGTCACCTCTGACCTTTCGTTACTTAGATACCAGTAAATAATTCAAACTATTTCGCCTTACTTCAGCAGAATGAGTTAGAAGTGATAATCTATTTGATCTCGTGTTACCTTCGGAAAAGTAGCATAAACGTAACGTCACGACAGGACGGTGAACAAAAACTACTACATCTAGTAGCATGTCCAAACTAATGACATTCAAGATAGATGTCCTTAAAAAAATTTTGAGACCAGAGATCATTACTAAAAATTCACGGATAATTGTCTATTTAACGCCATGAGAAGCAACTGACAGCATTTGCTACGATTAAGACGATCGACTATTTTAAGAAAATCGGATTTTCGTGGTAAATCACCTCAAAATCTTCATCTTATAGTAAATAGAAAAGCTGCTGGTTTTACTACTTGAGAAATGTCAATACCGACGTGCAAGACGGAGCCAATTCAGGCATCGGACAACACGTCATCTTCCTGAGGAGGCCAGATTTCTTATTACCATGGTTATTGCATGCTACAAATGGTCAGCAACTCTTAGATAAACACCATTCCGAGCGCTTAGCAATTCATCAAATATGATGGCGTGCTAGCTCACTATTCAACGGCTGAAAATTCTCAACGCAAAAATGAAAACGATTTGAATGTAATAATCAAAACATTTGAGTTTATTTCAGGTGGTGTATAAATTTCAGAGAGAGAGAGACACGTTTCACAGTCCATTAAAAGTGACAGCAGAATAATCCAATCTGTCAGGAAACATAACCAGTCAATTTTACGGTGCTATAAAACACAAGGCAAGCTCCGGTTCACTTATTTTCTTCAGCGAAAATTTTTAATTTAAAAACCATCGCATAAACATTCGCATCTATTTTACACCGAACTACCGATTAATATCAAGTCCATATTTCTGGCTTAATGGCACTAATATCCTTTCTAATATGTTCTATGCAAATCGGATTTGCAAAATACACGAACTAAGCTTATAAATATAATTGAAAAATATTGACGTTAAATATAATTGCATCTATCCAGCGGTATTACTTTCTTCCGTTACAAATGATCATCTTTAAAATGAGACGACTGATTGAATAAAAAAGTAATTTCCGTTTTCCAATAAAATATTTCGAATATTATTCGCAACGCAAGCAAAATCACCTACAATTCGCTTGTTGGATAGTGGAGGGTCTTGTTATTTTAGTAAATATCAATGGTGTACTGGGCGCTTTAAAAGCATCCAACATGCTTATAAAAGTCAGACAGTGTAAAACTAATATCAATAACGAAATTTGGCATCGATACAAACTTGAAAGAAATTTGTTTGCTAGATAACAAATATCAACTAAGGAAATTGAAGAATCCTACGAGATAGATGATAATTGTGGATGGTAGAAATCAGTTACAGATGAAAGATGGGAGGTAATATCCGTTTAAAGTTTCCATTTAAGATTGGCAGAAACTATTCATGCTTCAATCTGCAAAGAGAAGCCAGATGAAATCGAGACTCTCCTGTTATCTATAGCAAACGAGTTTCTTCCATAAACAATTCGCAACGTTATCACTAAAACCAACTTCAACGTAATAATCAATGACGAAACATTAAACTGAATCAGAACCAATTTGTGTTCATAATTGCTTAGCTACTACGTATTGAACAAATGTAAATTTAGGATAGAAATCGTTGGAGAAAGCGAAGAATGACGAGTAGAGTTCCGTCTACAAATTCGGTGTTTTATGTTGATGTTATAGAATCGATAATTTGTGATATATGGTGGGGATATCTGAAAGGTGAGTGTATTACGATGATAAATATGAAAACAGATGCAATGTGGGGTATCCATTCATGCCAACACGCAAAGAAAATTTACCGGCAACTTTGATCGGTCAGACGTCAAAGGTAAACTTTAAGGTACAATACGCTAGACACGAAAGTACAAAATGCTGTACTGAATAACATCATCATAAAATAATTTCATGAAAAAAGTTAATGAAAAAAGTTAATGTTAGAATACACTAAGTCAACGAAACAGTTTGTCACGCTCCATGGTCTTATATGGATTAAAGTATGTTGAAAATGATTAACTTTCTGAAAAACGGTTGTACATTTTATACGAATGAAAATAATTCAAATTCAAAAAATATTCTAAAGCGACCTGATACAAGATGTAGATATATTTTCGTGCGTTTCAGGGGCGGGAATGTAGGTTGATAATCAAGCATGGACGCCAGAAAAGTAAATCTAAAATGGTGTGAATATTACGTTGAGGCAATATTTCCATCTAGCTATAGAGATGTTTTTCTGTTGCGACTTTAGACAATCAGTAATTCTGTGATTAGTTTATGTAAAGTAATCACACATTTTGTAAACCGATGCTGTCCAATTACTCATCAATTTTCTTACCATTAAGCAAAGCTGACAGGTTCCTAACATAGAAAAGACACAGCCAAAGTATATATGCCTCTTGAAATGAAGAGTAAGTGTTTTTACCTACCAGACTAATGGAACTAAACGAACACAAGAAGCAAGAGACCCTGAAGGGTTAGCATCAGAATGTTACCTAAGATGCAATAGCCTATTTTTAATCACATTACAAGCCAGCATTGATTTAATTACCGAATGACGGATTAAATTAGCTTTATTTACACCATTAAAACGGTAAAGATGTTCACATAAAAATCTGAATAAATTTGATTGACATTTTACTTAAATGTTGACGGAATGAAATACATCAAACATAATTGACTCAGACAAAATAAATGCTAATTGGGATATCGAAACTAAAATAACATGCACGGATAATTTGCTTCTGGTCGCTGCAAAGAGTGGAACGTTTTAAAATACGTGAAAAGACAGTAATAGAAATAAACAGCTATTTTCGGTAAAACGGCAGAAGTACCCAAAAGAGCACATGATTAATTTGTACTTGGTACCTGCCAATAACAGAAACACGGTTTCATTGAGGATTTCAAACACCAGCAGACAAATTAGTATTAATGCTAAAGGTAATTTCCGGAGACAGAAGCCACTAAGGACCAATTATTATAGAAGGTACTCTTTTTCAGGTACTCGGAAATAATGCCACAGGAAAAAATTTCCCCAAGTGAAAAATAGGAAGAAATGCCACCATCACATTTTTCGTCACATTGATTACTTTTTATTTTTTAAATAACAATTTATTTATTTTCATCAAGTAATATGACTATAAATAGAATTATCCCGCAAAACTTCGCACATTACATGCGGGATTTTATAAAAGAGATTTGAAAATTGTACATACAAAATAACGGAAAGGGTGAAATTAATCTATATTACTACCTCGTGTAGTTTCTTTTCTTTAAATGATATGAACTTTTTGCAGTTGTGCGTACGTTTTTTAAGCTGTGCGATTGTTGTTGTGCTTGTGTTTTGACTGCATCTTATTCGATTTGGCTATGATAGTTTGCATAATAATAATAACATAGAATAATGATAAAATTGATATAAAAAAATGTATCTTCAAAAATATGATGGGTTTTTTTTCTTCTATTTTCACTTGGTGGCATTATTTCCGTGATTCTCTTTATCAACGCGGAAATGTTAAAACGAAGTAATGAGTTGGAACACAGTTACGCAAGTTTGAGGCAAATGTCATAGCGTAAAATATGGCGGATGGCTAAGTAAATTTATCCGATGCAGTTTCTTCTGAATGCATTTTGTGGGAATAGCTTTGTTTTTTTAGATGACCGACTTTAAGAAGCGACCCACGTTGCTCTCCTCAACGCATGTTCATTCGCAATGTTTCAACTGAAGCATGTATTACACTAGAGGAATTCTCCTGGGATGGTTAAATTCCCATGCAAATTAATTTTATGACAAATAGTACAGAGATGTCGCCATGAGCTACCTACCCTAAATATTTTTACCAGTTTTACACACACACACACACACACGCACCCACAAGCTATGTGTGTGAAGTGAATTCAAAATAACAAAAATAAATTGAATCCAAAAGCTAGAAATGTCGCACATGAGGTAAGCTATAAATCATCACGAGAGAAATTGTAAATCAAAATGAAACAGAAAACTCCATTAACGAGTGTCTGAGAAGTGATTAGATACTCGCAGAGGAATTCTCTGTATAGACTAATTCTTACGGCGCCATGTACAATACAAATAAGGAACTCATGGGTAAGTCAGTACAATCACGAATGTGGCAGAGAAAAACTGTTTTTGCCATTGGTACGATGGGGTCCCGTACAACGCAAACAGAACTTAATGAAAACCTTTGCACGATTTTCTCCAAGACACAGTATTTCACTTTCAACCAAATGGTATTCGAAATACAGCTGCAAATAAATTTTAAAATTCACTATGACATAAAAAAAAATTCAGGTAACAGTGTTGAGATAAGATTTCATAATTATACAATATGAACGGATTTCGTTAGTTAGACCAGGAAGACCAGGGAGCTTCCAACTTCCTGGTTAGACAGATCTAAAATCATTGCAGCGCTGTTAATGAGTGCCGTACAATGACCAAGTTTACGCAATTACGTATATTGCCGATACATGGTCAGACAAGTTCTGGGGAAGTGTTTTTGTTAGTTTTGATAGTATTTGAGTAACAGTTAATACCCCCTGGAAGAACTAAGTATAAATAATATCGATTTCGAATAGATCACTCTAAATTATAAATTAAAGCTTTATAAAACAATATCCGCATCAATTATTCACTTGGAACGGTAATTATTTGTGTGAGAAACGCATTAGATCGATTCAAGACGAGTTTATCTTTTAGTTATATTTCTCATTGTCTAAACGAACTAAATGAATGACTAACGTGAGAAAGATTAATAAAAGGCGAAAAACAATCACAGAATTAATGCCGAGCGTAATCGGATTCAGGTTATAGATCTAGTACTTTCGCTTGCGAATGGCAGTTATGAAGCAAAATTACGTTCCCCACCCACAAAATAGAGCTAAAAAATTTGAATTTATGTAAAAACATGTTTGATAGATACTCCCTAGCGATCTATTACAAGTGACAAACACTAGCATCGTAACAAAACACATCATTATAAATGGAAAACCTGTTAAAACAAACAGGCAATATCAATTTAAAAAAATCGACTGACTAGTTTTTATGCGAAACTTAAATGCAACTAGCCTCCTTACGACTGAGATCCAGCCAGATCCAATGAGTCGCACATGTTCTACTCCGGCCAACGAGATCCAGGTAGTTGCTGACGATCATAAGCCGTAGTCGAGTCGAACCTACGACTCGACGCAACTGAGTCGTAGATATCAGCCAATCACGCCAGCCAGTCGCGCTCAGTACTGGCCTACAGGAGGTTCGAATCCCATTCAGAGCAACAGCAATTCGATCGATGACTATCAACTCATTCTTGCTGAAGGTCCAAATCAATTAACTTTATTTAATTGTTGAAAGTGTCCAGAATAGAATCAAAACACTACGGACCAGTACGCCGCCATTTTGTAAATGTAGCACATGACCTTCGAAAACTGAACGAGTTGTCGACAGTCGCAGCCGACATGAGCGCTCTTGGGATTAGCGCAAACGAGTGGAACCACTGAAAAATTCCCTCAAAAAAATTTATCCCAATTTGAAAGCAGAATAGACTGCCGAACCAAGCATATCACGCAGAATTCGTTATTTTTTGCACCTACGGTTATTTATTACACCTATTCGCACGCAGCAGTGATATTCATGCTCAGTTTGAAGTTTCATCCAGACAATGGCACAATTATACATGCTTACATACCTGACAGATGACAGTAGTCATACATGATACCCAGACGATTATTTGTCTCCACGACGTAAACCAACTAATATCACATATATCGCCGTCCACAAGGAGAATCTATAAACCAAACACATTAGCTAGCAGTCAGTCGACTGAGCAACACGCGGTAAGGGTACACAGAACTACAGGAAGTGACATTTCTGGTGTGGTTCTTGCATTGGTAGGCCAAATGCCGCAAGCAAGATGATTTGGCGCTTAATAATCGATTATTGATGTATTCAAGCTTAATGGCGATCAAGCAAATGACGTATGTACAAAAGCCAATGCATATTTAAAGCGATGTAATGACTTTTAGACTGCAACCCAATGAGTAGTGGATGAAGAGTATACAATGCAATTGAAATTGTTAACTAGGAACATTTCGTCTGGAGGGCACATCAGTGTTACAAGTACAATCTATTTTCCATGAGACAATCAGGTAGCATACGATCAAGAACATCCATGTATTATTATGGTATACGGTAAAAAATCCCTATGGTAAATGTTTTCCCAATCTTGAACAGTAGGTTGATACCCCCAAATCACCATGTAAGATTATTTGCCAGTAATGTAAATTTTGTACAGTATGTACGAAAGACTAAAAACTTACCTCTGGCAATGTTACCACACACCGTAAGTTACAATGGCACCGAATAAAACTACACAAACTGCAAAATGTTTCCGGTGCATAATTAGGTTTCATGGCAACAAATTAAATTTGTGTCAAAATATAGTTAATTATTACAGGAAAAGCTAGGGAAAAGTTAAGTAAATTCTACGTAATATTTTTTAATTGCTTTATCTATACTATTACGTGTTTTGTGCTTTCTATGAAGAATTAAATTTTTCGAAACACGATTCAACATCACTTTCACTTCTTAATCTGGCATGGGGATTTAACCTACTTTGCAAGATTTTTACCGTGGGGATTCTTACAGTTTGGAAGTTAAGCTACGTTGTATTATTTTCCCATGGGACAATGAAATATCCAATCGTCTAATCACAAACATATATAAAAGTAATAATATGACTATTGTTGCCTATTTAGTCTTAATGACTGAGCATTGCCAACTCGTTCGGATAAAAACAATGTTTTGGAATTTGAAATAAATTTCCCTAGATATTCAAAAGGCGGTATTTACAAGAAGTTCATTATATTTAAGATAATTTTACAGAAATTCTACATTTTCCATAAAAATCTTGGCGTAGAAAATGATTCCGTATTTAAATGAAATGATGAAGCGAAACATGACAACACTTCAAGTCAATAACAAATCTGAAACGACTCTTTTTACCACGAAACAGATTTCACAATTGCATTTCCAACGTCGCAAATCACTATTATATTTATTACTGTATACTTCCTTGCTGAATGTAAATCGCATTCACTTATCACAAGGCTTTGGGCATTCGCTTGCGCACATATAACTCTTGCAAGCATAATAGGATGTGATAAGTCCAATTGCATCCGGTATATTGTGATGAGGTATTGTTTCTACGCCATAGTTGATAACAATGACCACAAGCGCAGAAAGAGTACCATCTCACTCTATTATAGTTTCACAGAATATTAAAATGAAACTTAGCAAATCTTACAAGGCCGACAATATCGGTGAATATATAATATAACAAGTGGACCATAACAAGTACATCTATATAAGTATAGTAACTACAGTCACATTTAAATTTATACTTTAATCGACACGGCAGTTTATGCTTCTATATGATGTTGTCTTGCACCACCGAACAGACGGAATGGAAGAAATCAATCATATTTTTTAACAAATATCTTTGATGTTTATAATTACAGAAAACTAACTCTAAATTACTAATTTTATGGTTGAACCTTACATTGGATAAAATTAAATTAGAGTTATAAAGAGTCTGCTTTATCTATACTTCGGCTTTACTTGTAAATGTAGTCTGAAAAAGACTATGAAGAAACTGCATCTATTATTAGATGCATAATAAAATAGAAAATTTAATATCCATAATAATGTGTTATCTTGAAAAATATAAATGTAGGTAAAAATGACTAAGGTAAAAATGGCCCAGTAAAAACAGCCAAGGTAAAAATGGCCGAGGTATTTGCCTATATGAAAATATCTAACGTATAAATAGAATAAAAATCCATTAAGAATGATATAAAAAGTAATTGGATAATGCCCCTCTACTTTTTCTGTGGACATCAACAATTGAGACGGCAATAAACTGAAAATGACATTGACAAGAAATTTAATTGGAGCTATTTAGTTATTTGTAATTAACTATTTAGTTATTTGTAATTTATATAGCAAACAAATTATTCTAGATATTATCGAAGGATTTAAACTAAGTGGTCTTATTTGATACATTTTTAAAAGGTATAATTTTATATCATTCGATCATTTTGATATTTTTCATACGAGTTATTTGTTATTGATTTTCTGTTCTTATAATAAGTACAAATTCTGTTTTAATTGTACAAATTATTTTTCATGTACTGTCCTATAAATTTTACAATAAAATTTTTTTTAAAACTACGTAGTTATGATTAAAACATGGGTCATTTTAACAAGGGCAAATGACTTGGCCGTTTTTACCACGTACTAAACAAAAATAGTTTGGACATTTTTATCTTCGTTCCTAGCGAACATAATCCGTTACTAGCTTACTGCCGTTTACTAGTAAAACACCCTCGAAAATAAATATTAATCCATATTATGATTACTAGTAATTAATAGTTGAGTATATTCGATTACCAATAAAACTTTAATTAGAGAACCGTACAAAAAACATTTACACAAATGGTTATTTTTATTTGAAAACAGTAACTAGTAAATAGAAAATATAACGTTGCCAGACCGAGAAATGATCTAAGAAATAAATGTGCTAATTCGCGATAGTCAGCCTCATGGTGATTCGAAACACGAGACAATATTATTCTTGGTAATCATGGCGGGTAAGTTACTACAAAACCGCCGTGATAAATCCCGTCAAGGTGGATAATAGCTGTCATGCGCGCTCTGAAATCTCCGCAAAAAAGGAGATTACTGCAAAATTTCATCATCGCAACTTTGAGATCATCATGGACATCAGTCAGAATATCAAATATGAGCAATGTAGACCGGATCGTTACAAAGGGCATCGTTATAGGGCCAAAAACACACCTACCGTCTCTGTATATACAGCATGGCTCACGAGATACGATGTGTGTACAAGCGTATATTCGCTACATATATTTTTAGCACCCGGGAAACTAGATATAAGTTCAATACGTCATCTCAAACTGTTAAGGTATCAATAATAAACCATCTTTTAACACCTTTGCTCGAATTAACAAGTCATCAGACATATCTAAAATTACTGAATGCCACCGGAAAAAATGTCACCAAGTGAAAAATAGGAAAAAATGACACCCATCACATGCAAACTCTCGTAATCAAATCGAATAAAATGCAGTCAAAACACAAGCACAACACAGTTCAAGTCAGTCGCACAGTTTAAAAAAACCAGACGCACAACAACGAAAAGTTCATATCATTTAAAGAAAAGAAACTACACAAGGCAGTAATATAGATTAATTTCATCAGAAGCATTTTCTTGCTCTGAATATTTCATCCTTTCCGTTATTTTGTATGTAAAATATTCAAATGTTTTCTAAAATACCGTATAATGTGCGAAGTTTTTCGGGATAACTCTATTTATAGTCATATTTTTTATGAAAATAAATAAATTGTTATTAAAAAATAAAAAGTAATCAATGTGACGAAAAATGTGATGGTGGCATTTTTTCCTACTTTTAACTTGGTGACATTTTCTCCGGTGGCATTTTTTCCGGTGGCATTATTTCTGAGTACCAAAATTACTACATGTGTGTCGTGACAGGAAGCTAGCTAGATAACCCACATTATTATCAGACTGAAAATATGCATGCAAATATATCGTTATTTTATGATTAACAATATTGTCGAGTCAAAAATTTGATATCCATTATAATGTGTTATATGGAAAAAAAACAAACACCACAATAATTTGACTTTAAATTACAACAGGATGTTACTATGATTTACTAAGATTTAAATAAACTGCCGGCTATCTTGTCATCATATCTTGTACAGCTAAAAATGTGTTGATTTTTCATTTTGTTGGACACTTCGGCGGCTATCACACTAGTCACGTAGCCATGCGTTGCCGTTCATCAAAGTTTCGTCGACTAAATCACTTATTGATTGACATGAAGATTGGATACAACTGACAAGTCACGCTGAATCAGCGGAATGACAATACACGTCTAACGCAATTTTTGTGTTGGTTACTAGGTGACGAAGGTGACGAAGGTGACGCTTTAGTATTATCACAGTAGGGAAATACCAGTATTGACCTTTTCCAATCAAAATATATCAACTTATATTCACCGTGGACCCATCATCGTCTATTCTCATAAGCTACAATGTCGTTTGTGTCGGCATCATGGTGTCCAATTTCAACTAAAACGACACGGTTGTTAAAAGTTCCAACAAAACAATCTATTCAACCCAATTTAAGAGCTATTAACCGAAACCATGATTAAACACACACACCATCGCGAAATTAATTTTATGTGAAAAAAATCCAAACCCACGACAGGTCACAGACAATATTGTACCTGGTTTCAGGTACAAAAAGTGCAAAGGAAATGAAATCTATCAATCAATTACCCGAATGTATGTCACCAACTGGTATTCAGTTTATTATAGGGGAATTATAAGATACCTACGAAGCTAAAATTGCCTCTTAATCATGTAGAAAGTCGACACTGAATGAACTGTGCCACTAATCTCCAGATTATAGATGTTGCCTTCCGCAGATTATAGAGTGATGGAAGTTTTCATCTGATATTTGACAGAAAAGGAAATCATAAATCTCCCAAGACTTTTCCACGAAAACTGCGTTATTCAGAATGTAGACGAATGTTTGCGATTCATCCAAAATTATGCGCAATTTACACTGTCGATTCTTGAAGTGCAATTGGCTGCCCAACATGAAGTCGTCGATTTCATTTCAGAAAATCGATAGTGAAAACGAGTAAGTCGTCTGACTTTTATCATTCATCGATTAGTCGATGCAATAGAACATGTTCTATTTTCACCGATTCTTGAAGTGTCACCTTCTGAAAACTTCATCTTCAATTTACTTGAAAATTCATTTATTCCTCTAATTGACCAACCGACTCGAAAGATCT
>JAYJLZ010138989.1:0-13146 GCA_036873915.1 Tubulanus ruber | reverse complement strand
TCACCCCATTGCTTATTTTTCTAAAAAATTCAATCCTGCTCAAAAGAATTATTCCACAATTGAGAAAGAATGTCTTGGCTTGATTATGACGATAGCACAATTTGATATATATGTTAGTATGCCTATTTTTCCAGTTGTTTTATTCACTGACCACAACCCGTTAGTTTTCTTACATCGAATGAAGTATGATACAAATAGGAGGCTCATGAGATGGAGTAGGCTCATGAGATGGAGTATACAACTTGAGGCTTATAACTTAGAGATACATCACTTAGCCGATTCGCTTTCACGAGTATTACAGTAATTTTGTACCTTTCACGAATGGTCACAGTAACAGTAATTTTGTGTGTAGAATGTTTAATAACTTGTAATCTCCTAAGGGGGAGGGTGTTACGGCCAGTTATATATGGTTGGTCTACCTGCTTTATGCCTATTGCGCCTTGTTTGTATTCTGAACCTATTGAATGTGATTTACATAGAAGCAGTCGATCACATAATTTACCAAAGTATCTTGAGGACTATGTCCAAAAGTATATCTGGATTTTGGTTGTGTACATTGTACAGGTACTATACATTATCTTAATTTTGTTAATACATGTACTTCACATTTCCTGGTCAGGAATTATATTATTTTAACTGTATTAGTAAGGTTCATTAATGTTATTATGGTTGGTTTCGAGATTTATTTCCAGTAAATGTATAAGCCAGTAAACTTAATATAAACAAATATTAGAGGTTACTAGTATTATTATTAAGAGGAGTAAGTTGAGTTTAGAGAGATTGGTACAGAATAGGATTATTTACTATAAATCCGAGTGTTTTATTAATTTAGCCAATTGTTATTCAAGTTTGAGCTAAGTTAAGAGTACAAGTTAAAAGGGTTAATTAATTCTAATTAATTCTAATTGAAGGAGGGATGTAGTGTGTGTCTAGAACGTGCTGCCACCTGTGTGTGTGTGCGGGTATTGGTCTAATGGACCGGATGTAGTATTATTGTATAGAGTGATGGCGATTGTAGCCATGTAATAAAGTATTGTCTCAATAGTTTAATCTGTTTTATATCTGGCTCAATCTGAAGGTGATATTCAACAGCCATGGTACAATATTCTGCAAAGCAAGGTTAAAGAAAACTCAAGCTTCTTGAAACTGAGGCTCAGAGAGCACTTTGGTTCAACTTATTTTAGCTGATGAGACAAATTTACAATATCAGGTAAATCTGAGTCCTGATTCCAAGGATAAGCATCATGCATCTTATGAAAATTTACCTGAATGTGAGAAATATAAAATAAAAGATTTGCTGTACATTCTCGACAGTATGTTAATAGTGACAATGCCTACCATGAATTGTCAGTAGCAACAGGTGAAGGGGTCCCTGTCCCAAAGTTTGATTGTGTAGGCAATCACTAAATAAAATATTTACTATACACCGAGCAGAAGGAGCCTATGTTAGCATTAAGAGAACTAATCTGTAACAATATATCTGTGGAAAATGTAGATGCAAATAAAACAATTCAAGTCCGGGGAGAAGTGCAAGGATGTCAAAAGTTTCAAAATTCACCACAGTTTCTTTCAATATTCTGAAAGACGGGCTACCTACATGCTGTGCAATTCTAAGTGGGGATGAATCTTATAATGTATTCAAGGTAGGCATGAGACCCCTTATTGAAGAAATCAATTCCTTGATTAAAAATAGAAATTAATTGCACATATTATAATGTAAACATACTACTTGGCGGTGATATAAAAATTTATCCAGATGTTGCTTGGTCTGAAGGGGGCAACTGCTGCCAGTTCATGTCCTTGGTGTAAAGTTCATTAAGTCAACCGTTTTGATATGTCTAAACCAAGGGAGTTTTACCACATGCCCCCAATGTTACGCACTTACAAATCAATTTGTGATGATGTTATTTTATCACGTGACTCTATTCTGAACAGACTGTGTTGTGATTGATGAGTTGCATTTGTTGTTAAGAATAGGTGATGTATTAGTGAGAAACTTGATTTTTGGTGCAAGTGATGAAAGTGAGGTTAGGTTCCAGACCAACAGTGATCATGATTCTCCATGTATTATTGGAGAAAAATTAAAAAAACTCATGGAATTAGCAGGACAGTGTGGTGTTATATTTAAAATCTGCGAAACTAAAGATCCCTTGACGCAAAAAGGCACAAGGAAGCTAGAGTGGAGTTCTCTCCAGGGCCCAGATCTTAAAAAATTTCTGAACAAACTTCAACATAAATCAGTCTCCATACAGAGATGACAAAAATAATGCTTGATAATGCAAAAGATTATCATATCAAACTATTTAGTGAAGCTAAGTCATGGGTAGAAACCTTTCTCAGCTTGGGTAATAAACGTTTCAAGAAAGCAAATATTACACCATACGTGCATTTGTTTACCATGTACCAACCATTATTCACAAATATGGTTATCTAAGTAGGTACGGTGGACAATATATTGAAAAAATTGCTAAAAAATGCTATAGTCAAAAAGGTCCATCTTTCTAAATGTAATCGTGCAGATGCCACCAAAAGGTCATGAAACGAGTTGAACATTTAGGTGAAACGAGTCATACAAGAAAGAAGCGAAAATACACAAAAATTGATGAGAATTTTTGGACCTGTGTTAAAAAAAATAATACCAATGAAAAAAAGCGAAGGATCTTAGGCGAAATAAGTGGAATTATTTATGTTGATCCTTTCCTATCGAAACCAATTCCTTATACAATAAATGATATTAAAGCTGAGCTAAAGACAATGGGACTAAAAACAATGAAGCTATGAAAAACTGAAAAAAGTTTTGCTTATGCAACGGGAACTGTTCTAAAGGGACAGAAATTAATTCTAAGACACATTGAGGGGAAAATTAACACCAAGGTCAAGTACAATGGCCCTTTTCTACTGGTAATTTTTGGTATTATGAAAATTATGTTATGTTGAATTATTATGTTATTATTTTGTTTGGGTTAAAAGTGATAATCGTGTCTTACAGGCATAAGAAATACAGTCAACCCTCGGTTATCCGCCATAGGACTCAATTATTTTTATGGACAATTGAGGGTGGCGGATAACTGAATTTTAAGTTTATATATAAATCAGTTTGATAAAAATATTCTCTTCAAATAGGGGCGAGTAACCGAGAGTTCACTTGTACTTCAATTTTTATTTTATTTGTGGACAGCTGTCTCCTGTTGTTTTTGTTTTTGTATTTTGGCAGAAAATTTTCAAATTAAACAATTTTATATAACATATTTTAGTTTCTTTTTAAATTGAGAATTCCCCCTTCAAGTAAAATGTAGGCCTATTACCCTATCTACACGAGAGGAAAATCCTTTATTTTCTGTCTACACGAGAGAAAAATTCTAAAAAAGCCGGCTTTATTGGAGCCGGCTTTTAAAAAGCCGGCTCCGTTGGGCCCTACTCGCGAGTAGGCCCCGACGGAGCCGGCTTTTCACGAGTCACTCGTATAGATGCGCGTTCAACGAAAAGCCGGCTCCATTGGATCACTTAACAGATGTTAGCACCGTTCTTCACTTCCGTTTTACTTCCGGGTACAGATATATGTTTTTCACGTTTTTTACAAAACAAATCGGTTTTTACAAAACAGACACCATGTATCGATGGACAAATACGGAAAATAAAGCGCTTCTCGGTGTCTGGAAGAGAGAAGATATCCAGGATCCAGGATCAAATTAAGGGGGGAGCCATCCTGAAATATGTCATTTTCCAAAACAAAGACAGTATCCACGTTTTTTGGTGGCGCGGCTACCCAACCCGAGCGCCACAGGCGCGACGCCATAGACGGGGGGTTTGAGAGAAGATATACAGGCCCAGTTCGACGGGACAAAAAAAGACACCTTAGTATATAAACGCATAGCTACCGAGTTGCTGGTTTACGGTATTTAAAAAGAGCCAGCTCAAATTCGGCGGCTGGAATCCGTTCAATAGCTATCGAACTAGTTATAGAGTCTTACCCATCAGATTGACGAAACAATCAAAAAAGGCACAGGTGACGTACACTCAATCAAAAATAGAAAAAGTAGTTCCCTGTCTAAAACATCTGGAATACAAACAAAGATTAAAAGAACTTAAACTTCCAACACTTGAACACCGAAGACACAGAGGAGACCTTATTGGAGCCTACAAACAAGTTCACAACCACAATAGTCTTGAAACGCCAATCCTTGTCGAAGTTTTCAACAATAAATCTACCCGAGGACCAGGAATCGATAGCAGTCAGAAGTACCCGTACCCACACCGGAAACAACTTTTTTACAAACAGGATAGCCATGACCTGGATCAACCTATCAAAAGCCCCAACAATAGACGCATTCAAAGGACGACTAGTTTAATTCTGGATCTTTGATATGTACAGCCCGGCACAGAGACTATAAGAAACAATTATAATTTAAAACTCACTACCTATACGACAAACGGAATAAAGGAATATATACTACTCTACATATATAAATAATCTCATAACACAAAAAATACACACACACGAACTACTTGAGAAATCTTAAAAAATTTTAAATCACAAAAAATCTTTCGAAAATAATAGAAATTGAAGGGTTAAATAGAGAACTGCGCATGCGCATTAACTTCCGCCGCACAGTTTGCACAAAAGAAAATATGTAGACGTTTCATCCTTCGTAGTTTACTATCATTAACGAATGATTATTAATCTGAGCTTTATAGAGGATAAATAAACAATGACTTAAACGTAAATTATTTCTATCATATTTTGAATTTTAATATTTTCATTTTAATGTTACCGCTGATATCAAGATACTTGACGACCTGGAAGTAAAATTCTAGCCAGTCATCACAATATCAACTCTATTGGTCATGGGACACTTTTTCTGAGCCACCCTATAGTTTGTTTTCGGGGCCAGGTTGTTCGAACTATTGCTATGCCAATGACATGTCCTCAGCTGATTTATACCAGGAATTTTAAGTTATAAGTTTATAATTATAAGGTTTTTTACTTATATTTAGCATAACTTCCAATAAAAATGTATTAACAGCAATTTTCATGTGGGGCGATATATCCCAAAAAATTTTTTTGGCCTCCAAAACATGTTAGGAGCGTATTTCGCAAAATAAATAGATTTTTGCATTTATGCAGCTAGTCTTAAAACATACAAATTTCAGGTCAATCCGATTCAAAATGGCTGCCTGGCGACCATTTTAATGTATAAATTAGCTAATATTGACATAAATTGCCTCACAACGTGAAAACTATTATGCTTATGAACTTGATACTTATATGCAAACGTAAAGTACATGGTATGCCGCTATTATGACTCCATATCATTTTTACCCCACTTGGGACTTTAGATGACCAAATGTTTTAAAGATCTTAAAATTATATTTTTACGCAAATTTTGCATAATATGTTATTTGCCACTACTCAAAATTCATATTCAAATTCTCATTTTAAGGATGAAGCAGATATCAACACGGATGATTTCATCATCGATGATGAATCTTTAGATGATTTACCTGACATTCCATCGGTCGAATCTAGGAGGGAGTCTGGAACGTCAAGAACAAGAGCAGCTTCGTCAGTAACAAGCGATAATGCCGAGTAGGCCTACTTCAGATACAATGAATGATGTATTATGGCAGGATGATCATCAAATACTCAATACATGGATGTCTTCAAAGACATGCAATGCATTAGGACACGATAACGTCACCATTCACACATCAGTAATACCTGAATCAATTAATAATCAATCTCAAAGCCGAATCGTTAACGCCGATTCGTTAACGCCGATACGCCTACAGTTTCACTTAACGTCACTAGCCTGTATG
Source organism: Tubulanus ruber (assembly GCA_036873915.1). NCBI lineage: Eukaryota > Metazoa > Nemertea > Palaeonemertea > Tubulaniformes > Tubulanidae > Tubulanus > Tubulanus ruber. The sequence continues at coordinate 7,329 of JAYJLZ010138989.1, read as the reverse complement.
CCCCTTCATCATTTGAAGAAATCCTGAAAAACTTGAAAGGCGAAACGTACTCGATGCTGGAAACAGAGCTTTTTTAAGGACATCGTGGAACCCTACCAAAAAACTCCATGTGGTATTTACTGGGGAACCTGGAGTTGACGCTGGAGGATTGACAAGGGAATTTTTGCAACAATCAAATATTTTTCATGGAGAAAATCACTCCAAGTATTTAACCCTTGATGCATTAGGTAATTGTTTGGATGATTGTTGTGTTCTAAGAAAAAAATCTGCAGAAAAAGCGGGTTGTTTGATATTTGCGATATACAACAAAAATAACCTAGAATCAAAGAGCCTCTGCGACAGTGAGTATTTTACATAGGTTATTTAATTGCTTTGTTCGTTGTTAAATTTTCATATTATTATAATGGTATTCTAAATGTATTCGGTATTCCAAGCTACGTGCTGTGACCACGTATCAGAGATCAACTTGGGGTAGCAAGCAATGAACTATAAATCGACGTACTATACATGTTTTTATTACTAAAATTAAAAATTATGTCTGAATGTAGATATAGTAGTCATTATCTCATGCTATTTATAGGTTGATGGAAGGCCTAGGGGAAAATAATGTTTTATTCTTAATGAAGTCATATCCCGAGCTAATGGTAAACGACGTTGTTTGAGGCCAAAGTTGAAAGCCTGAGTCCTGTAAATAGTAATAAAAGGATAATGGAGAATCAGATGATTTGTTTTTGGAACGACATTTTAGAAGATTTGGAAGGTACGGAAAGAGTATATAACGAATAATATGTCAATCCGAAATAAATCCGGTGCTTCATTTTTCATTATTGAAGAGTCAACGGATGCAGAACACCTGAAGCAGTTATTAATTTTCTGTTCCGGTGTGGTAGACTCATCAGCCCCCGACTGAACAGACTCCGCTTATCGTTTTTCACATGCGTCAAATGGCGGATCGATTTCTGCGCATGTGCATACAATATGGCCGCGTGCTTGTTAGTCACTATAGACCGTTTCAAAATTAGTCCCCCTAAAGGTTCTATAACATTTGATTTTACCAGGGAGGTAGGAGATCCCACCTCTCTGACTTTACCTAGTATTCAGTTTTGACGCATGCACAGAATCGCTAACATGCGGACCATTCAGTCAAGGTGGACCGTTCAGACTCCGACACCGGTGCGGGAAAAATTCCACCCATGGGATTTGATCCACCACTTCAGATACAGTTTATACACGAAGCTGTGTTTGTTTGTTGGTCCTCCACCAGACATTTTTGAAAATTAGAGGCAATTTAAGGAGACGGGTTTTCCGAGATTTTCGACACTTAAATATTCGATGGATATCTCTACGGCCGCGGCTATAGAAAGTGAAGCGGCAAATATATTGGACACTAAAAGTGCTATTGGGAAGAAAAGATGGTTCCCGCGGCCATATGGCACGAAATGGAGCGGCCAAAATATATTAGGCGCTTAAAAAAACGTTAAAGGGCCCGCACACAGGGCGCATTTAGCGCGGCGCAAATATTTCAAGCGTATTTTACGACGATATTATATATGATACACCAGTTTTCAGTATTGTCCGAAATAAGGGCAAAACTTCGTGATGACGAGGCACTGGTCCATTTCGATTTTAGCGAGAACTATACATGATATGCAGAGGAGATAACAGATGTTCATTTCGGAGCTCAAGGATCTTTGATGGATGGAATGATATATGTTGGAGAAAACTTCAAGCAGTCGTTCTGTTCAATCAGCGCTGGTCTAGCACTTACATTATGCTAACAGATGGACCAACCTCGAAGTATAGAAACAAGAGTTACTTTTGTCTCGCGACCCTATACCACATGCCATGGGGTTTCGATCTATTACATGGAACTTTAACGAGGTGGACACGGAAAGGTTGCGCCCGACGGCGTTGGTGCCGCAATAAAACGAAAACGCTACTTCACGAAAATGATTACGTCACGAATAACGAAATGTCTTTGAGAACCTGCCATAGTTCAGTGATCATTAATAAAGTAAGCTTATACATGATCGAAAACCATCGATTCTATCTCATCACTCATCACTTCACTAGGTCACACATGAGATACGCGCAGCTAGCTCCAGTCAGTGTGCACCTATCTTTCACACAGTCTAGATCGTTCGAAGGCAACTGTTTAATATATACTTGTGGATACTTGCCTTTTGTGTTTAACTGGATTACTATTTATTCATCTTGCTTTGAACTCGGATTTGGCGACAACTATTTTTTTGGATTAAACTACGTGGACAATTAATAATGGATAGGCAATTTACAAATGAAGACGATGATTTGCTGGATGGCGCCTGGGAAGAAAACTCAGCCCCTCAAAACAGTTCCACAGGAGCTGACCCCACAGGGGATAAATTGTCTAACCCCACAGGGGACATAAGACACAATTTAAACTTATCTAACCCCACAGGGGACTCAAGATTAAGTAATTTAGAACAGTCGGTCTGTTCTATGACTAAAGCCATAGAAAAAATGCATGGAAGGAGATTGCTTCAAACCATGGGGCCAAAATTTATACCAGACCCAAGAGGCATGCTTCCGGACACCCTGATTCTGCACAGGAGAAAAAGAAAAAGGGGAGGTCACGGAACATCACAGCATGTCGGAAGAAGATGTTGTAAATAGCCTACTTGAATCAGGCTCAGAGGACGATTCCTGCAAGGAACTATCGGATAAATCTGATAACGATTTTTTGGAAGAAATTGACAGTGAGCTTAACGAACAAGAGGCCACAGGTCCAGAAGTGCAAACCGCAAAAATTGTGAATAATAGATTCACTTTGAGCATTTCTAAAGAAATGCTTGTGAACAAAGAAAAGGCATATCCAATGCCCAAAAATTATGGAAAATTCACCACACCGAAACTGAACGATGAAATTTGCTCAAAAATTAATGCGCAAGCCAAAACGCGCGATGTGCGTTTATTTTATACGCAAAAAGCGGTGGTTAAAGCGGCCACAGCAGTAACGCTGATTGCAGACTCCGTTATGAAAAATGGGGCTAGCTTTGACAAAAAAGACGTAATACGCAAAGCTACTGATGCCCTGAGCCTTTTAGGACACGTAAGCCAGGAAATTTCGACAAGCTAAGACCTGAACTCAAGCCAAAATATCAGAGCTTGTGTACGAATACAGTAGTTACGGACAAACTGTTCGGTGACGATATTGGAAAGTCCATTAAAGAGGCCAAACAGGCAGAGGAAGTGTACTATCCGTCAAAAAACTTCCATCCCCAGTGGAAACGAGGTCGTCCCAACAGGGGCCGTGGCCAGTACAATTTCAGAGGAAATTACCAAAACCATCGAGGCCATGGGAAGAAACCCTACTTCAAAAAGAAGGGAGACGACCAGAAGGGACCTCAGAACTTAAAGGTAAGCCCTAAAATCAAACAGGATATCTCCCACTGTAATGCAATTCATGAGGTCTCACCAATAGAAGACCAATTAGTAACAGATAAAAATAATAAGGTTTTTGACAAGTTTGTCGAAAATAAACTAACAAAAGCAAAAATAAATATCTCCCATTTTGAGCAGGGAGAATAAGGGCACATATCGAAAATTGGAAGTAACTGACTTCAGATCCTTTCATACTGGATATTGTCCAAAATGGATACAAGCCAGATTTTATAGGAGATCCACCTTTGCAAGACAGGAAACCTTGCCCACTTCAGGATTCGGAAGAAGAAACCAATGTGATAAACAATGAAATCACTGAACTAGTAGGGAAAAATGTATTGTTAGAAAGTTACCATGAGGTTGGAGAATTTATCTCAAGGATATTTCTGAGACCAAAACCGGATGGCTCTTATAGAATGATACTTAATCTGTCTAATTTGAATAAATACTTAAAATATGAACATTTCAAAATGGAGGGCCTAAAAACGGTCATGGACCTCATGGGATCACATGCCCACCCTGGAATTTTTAGCCCCCCCGTGATCTTTCTCCTGACGCCTCATATCCTTTATTAGCTTTGGACACTAACTGGAGCTAGCTGCGCGTATCTCATGTGATCCCTAGTTCGTTACTCGTAATTGAATTACAATCAAACTTCAACTTACAGGTAAGTTTCGTTCTGCGCATGTGCATACGATATGGCCCTCTGCTTGTTAGTCGCTATAGACCGATTCAAAATTAGTGCCAAATGATCTGAAAGCAGTGCCTGGAACTATGGCGTTTCATCAGGTAAAATAGACACCATTCGCTACTACACGAAAATGATTACGTCACGAATAACGAAATGTCTTTGAGAACCTGCCATAGTTCAGTGATCATCAATGACATTTACGTTATTCGCAATCGTTTTTTGTGTAGTAGTAAATGGTGTCTATTAATAAAGTAAGCTTATACATGATCGAAAACCATCATTTTAGTAGGCCTATATGAGTTAGGCAAATGCAAGCACCGAGATACTTGCACCGAGATACAGTGAACCTTTATCAGTAAAACTTGTTGTTTAGGAAAGATTTTTCGTAATTTTAATGCTGAAATTGAATATAATTATTAGACTTTGCAGTAAATTTTATATTTTGATACTTTTTAGGATGGGAAAAGAAAAAAAAGGAGCCGCAATCGAGGGCACAGACACAGAAAAAATAATTATATGGAAAGAATAAAGGCTGAGATAGGGACTGTGCAATGGGAAAGAGGCGGAGAGGCGAAAAAGATATACGTTTTGGTGAAAGAGCTATCTAAAATGGAATTGAAAATTCGAAGAGCAGCGGAAGCCAAACGCGCACGCAAAAGTCGTGCAAATAAGAATCAAATATAATATTAAAATTTCTGTTCTCAGTGCGTGCTTCGACGAGTAGCGAAAATGCTAATAAAGCTAGGCGTAGAAAAAGGGACCGAGCTTTAATGCAAATGAAACTTGAATGAGAAAGAATCAAAGAATCTGAAAGGAACTATTATAATCTGTAAATACGCCAAAAAAGCAGAGCCAATCATAGGGCTACTAGGTATACTGTTTCTACCACTAGTCCTGTCCAGACAAAACTCCCGCACCACCTAGGACCAGCTCTGATCGTATACTACGACTGTCAGGGTTGACCCCAAGAAGGCACCCAGCTGTGCGTAGAGCATTGCTCTTTCACCAGGTCATAGTGAGTGAACTGAGAGAAAGTAAAGAATCCGAAAACGTCTGTAAGAAACATGGTGGCAGGGAAATTGGTGAAGTTATATCGATGTATCAAGCAGCTGTCAATATTTCCCGGGAAAAAGTTGCTGATATTCCGTTGACGAAATTAGTTCTAGTAAGTAGCTAATTATTAGTTTAAGATATATTGTTAGCCCACTAGGGACTTTAGTTCCAACGAACTATTGCCTTCGCTAATCATCCGTAATTCCAGGTTGGCACAGTGTCCGTGGTCTCCCTCTAGTTTTTATATCCATAAAAGATATGATAACTTGTACGTGTGGCATTTTATTACATTTTAGGTGACGCAAGAAATCGGCCTCGGCATTGTCACTAGAAAGTGCTGTCACGCAGTTTTAAGAGGATGATGTTTTAAGAATGTTACCAGGGAAAAAAGATGCCGCCAAGTCTAGTAAAATGAAATCAGAAAAGAAACAACGAAGAATTTTGACTGACTACATATCAAACTTGCATTGTAAATTCTTTTCAGAGAACCCGACTGTAACTATTTCTTAAGCTCATTTTGCCCGATTACGTCCTGAACACATCAAATATGTCATTTGCTTCTCGAAACACCTGCCATGCCAAAAATGTCAAAACATGGCTCTGAAATTGCGTGGGTTGTCAAAAGTAGTAAATGATATTGATAACAAATCCACAATCATTCATCAAACAGCCTCCGATCAGCACTGTTCAGAAGCTTCAACAGCTGGCTACGGATGCCTCCGATCAGCACTGTTCAGAAGCTTCAACAGCTGGCTACGGATAAGGTTGTCTATTTCCAGCAATGGAAATTAGTTGAAATCGAGGACAGGAAGAAAAAACTTAAGCTTCTTGGTTTCAGATTATCAGTTACAGAATTTGTAGATTTATTTTTAAAAGAAGTCAATGATTTTGTATGTCATTGTGAAAGGTTGAAAACACAATTTAGTAATTGCAGGATCCTTAAGAACAAATTATCAGGTAATGAGATAATATTGCAAATGGTTTTTGCCGAAAATTATACGTGCCGCGTGTTTGAAAATGTCTTGTCGGCCTACTGGGCACAAGTAGGAGTCGCGATACACCCGTTTGTCGTTTATCACATGAAATAAGGCCCCTACAATATTTGCTATGTTGAAGTAAATACTTCCCTTGATAAAAGAATATCACTCATTTGATTTTGTGCACTATTGTACTGACAGTCCAACTAACCAGTACCGTAATAAATCCATATTCAAGATTGTTGCAGCCCATCATGGGACCTTGTGATGGTCTGGGCGGGGCAATCAAACGTTTAGCGGACGATGCTGTTAAACGTGAAGTAGCCGTCATTCAGGACGCAAACGATTTTTACGCATGGGCTGTGTCGGACATGGTCCAAAGCAAAATGAAACCAGTTTTTCTCTCAAAAGATGAAGTCACCAAGATACCACTGAATTGAATGCAATTACAACCAATCAAGGGCACCATGTCTTTTCATTCTGTGGTTGGGGTTGATAAAGACAACATCGTTGCATCTGAAACTACTTGTTACTGTGAGAAATGTTATGTAGGTAGTGACATGAAATGTGTGCGTGAGAGCTGGCAAAGATGAATACTTGTCAACAAAAAAGTTCCCAAAGAAAAAGAGTAGACGATAACCTGAACCTGGTTTATCAGGAAACAGAGGTTTCTCTATCAATAAACCCTGATAAATTAGTAAGCGATCAATGGGTCGTTGTTTTGTACGACGAGAGGCCCTTCCCAGGGAGGATTATTTCCATTGATGAAAGTGATGTGGAGGTCCATGTGCTTGAAAATGCCGGGCTCATCCCACTAGTCCGAGGGTCCACTAGACCGAGGGTCCACTAGACCAGGGGTTCACTAGACCAGGAGTCAACTAGACCGGGGGTCCACTAGACCGAGGGTCCACTAGACCGAGGATCCACTAGACCGAGGGTCCACTAGTCCGAGGGTCCACTAGACCGAGGGTCCACCAGACCGAGAGTTCACTAGTCCTGTACACTGTACGGTACAATGTACTGTATACTGTATACTACTGTACACTGTACACGGTACTGTCTTAGCGCTGCGGCTAAGCACTGTACTGTACACCGTATGCGGTACTGTGCGCTGCGGCTAAGCACTGTACTGTACACCGTACATGGTACTGTGCGCTGCGGCTAAGCACTGTACTGTACACTGTG
>JAYJLZ010138656.1:0-13182 GCA_036873915.1 Tubulanus ruber | reverse complement strand
TTCTAACTTGACTTCGGTTAAATTAGCAGGAAGACCCAGTATATAAACACAATGATCTCGATGTTCCTGTACCTAAAAATATATATAATTAAAACCCATTATTTATTATTCTATTTTTGTAGAGGGAAACGTGTTGAGCTCAGAATACAAGTATACCAGTAAACGATTTATCTGCAAACATTGGTACTTCGTCACTAATTAACTTCATGGGACCAAAATAATTTCTTTTACAAAAGTTCATATTAACTGGTTTATTCAGTTGGTTAATTTTTCTAAAATAGTTTGCTTATATTATTAGATACTATAATACTGTTAAACAGGAAAATTTCGCGCGAATTTCGCGGGAGGGTTTAAGTCGCGAAATGTTACTGTTTTCAGGGCGAAATAGTCAATGGATGCGGGAACAGACACGGTATTATTTAGATCGTCACTTGGAATTTTTATGTGGTGATTAGAGTCGCGAATTAACGAAGGTGATAATTGGTTTAACATCAAGGGATTCGGAGAACAAAAGCCGCGGTATATTGTGCATTATGGCTTGTTACTAACACCAGGGAGGTGGGAGAGACTAATCTATGGACTAATAGAGTTTGGTTAAGACAAAGAGTAGTTCGTTTCGTTAATTGCGTGTCGACACCTGCCGGCCGGCGTGCGTGGTACGCGTGGACCGCGATGAAGTGAAGCTCAACGAACCGTGAGTGAGCAGTAACGGAAATATTGTCCTTATAAAAAATTGAAATTATCTTGCTTTCCAGTATGTACAAGTTATATTAGTGATAAATTACTTAATACAGACCTGAAGCCAAGAGGGCGCCTCCTTCGACGCTCCGATAATGTGTTTCCACTCGTCAATGCTTAAAATACAGTCTTCGGAATCTAAAGTACAAAATACTATGTTCTTAAATCTTTACTTCAGCATGATAGGTTTTAAATTATAAATATTATGATTAAATTAATGCAACAATTGCAAAATGACGGCACAAGTCAGTCATACATTTTTTGATAAATGTTTACATGTATTAATTACAACCACGGATTATTACACAAGCTGACGTATATGAGTTTATTCCATCGACCTGAACAACTCTTACATAGACAGGTAATACAGGGGCGGATCCAGGGGTAAAATGCCACTGTATTCCAGAAAATAAGTGCACATTAATAATAATTTAATAGGGCAATACACTTCCGGAAACTATATGAATAAATGAAAATATCCAGTAAATTTTTTTCGTCATAAAATAACGAAGGGAATTGAATATGACGACTGTATTCCGGAATACATGGAATAGGTGGATCCGTGCCTGTAATAATACTGTAACAACACTATATATATACCATTCCCTTTAATAACAGACGATAATTTTAAAACATCGCTGAATGCCAAGTAAGGTAACTTCTTCTTTTTAAAATCTGTTTTAAACGCGACACAATCCAGCGCTGCTCCAACTGGTCCTATAATAACAATATAATAACAATATCATAACGATATAATAACAATATAATAACAATATAATAACAATATAATAACAAGGACGGTTTAAATCTTAACAAAGGGATGAAACTAGGTCAGTAAAATTAACCATTAAACCATGGATACATAATCCCCAACAGAGAGCTTAACTAACCTGGATTATCAGCTAAGCCAGTAAGATTAACCATTAATCCATGCCTCAACTCTGGGTATGAACATGTTCCCAATTCTAAGTCTTCTCCGTTAAACTGTAGTTTATAACCTATATACACGACATGAATAATTATATAACAAAAGTTTAAAATTTCAGATTTATGAAAATTTTTTTAAAAATGGCAAATTTTTTGGAGGATAGAGTATAACAAACCTAACGTTTGAGCGAGAGCTTTGAAAATATTGTCGCAATCTTCTTCATCAAACGATGAGTCTTGATCTTGTAAATTCAAAGCCAACAATGGACTTCCTTTTTTTAAGCACTTAACAATAGCAACCAAACCCTCGGCATCTGTATCAATAACCATCCAAATTATACATGGTTTTATCAACTGTTTCTTCAATATCATCAAAATATGGAAAAGGATTTAATAATCATTGCATCCCAAAAAAAGATTTATAAAACTCATTTGTGTTGGCAACAACACTATTTATTGGGATACAAGGTAAATGTATATTATATTGGCTCGTCACCCCGGCTCGTCACCCCGGCTCGTCACCCGTTCTGCTAAGAGGATTATAACAAACATTCAAGCATACACTGGCGACCAATCATGCACAGACGTTTAATTGCACTGTAAATTCGTTTATATGACATATAGAAATGTTTGTAAGTACATGTGTTGTACGGAATTAAAATCATTTCATTTCAAGTATTTTTACAGATTATTACTGCTTTTAAATATGATTTAACTTTAGTTAATGACAGCACTCAAATAATAATCCACCAAATATATGATAACCAGTTGCATAGGTTTTTTAAATGAAAAGTGTAAAAGGGATAAAAATAAAATTTAACACAATTTTGGGGAGCCATTCTCATACAGTTTAATACTACGAGACATATAATATACAGAATACAGTTTAATACTAGAAATTGTGTAATTGTGATGTTCATTATATATAAAAATATATTAATGTTAAACAGTTAGTAATGTTAGTATTAATATTGTTTAATTACCAATGTTGTTCCTACTGACATTCAATGTGTGTAAATTTGATTTCTTGCTGTATAACTTCTCTAACTGTAACGCACCATCGCGACCAATCTATAATAATACAGGTAAACTGGGCTAGACAATCACACACAAAAGGATGGAATTTTTTCAATGGAAAAATTAATTTGATATAATAAGTTACTACTGTCATGTATGCGCCAACCTTATTCTCTGACAGATCAATCGCAAGAAGAGAATGTGGAGGTTTCTTAAGCAGTGCTGCCACCAGTTGAGTAACACCAGCATCAGTCAGTCTATTTGCTGATAAATTTAGCATCTGTATATTTAGCCCTTGTTTTAGAGAATCCGCTATCACAGTTAAATCGCTATCATTTAAAGCACAGCTGTTCAAACTCAGACATTCAAGTACCAAACTACCTCCCTCTGTAATAAGAAAATCATAATCAATTTGTGACCTAAGAAAAATGGGCTACAGCGTTAACATATTAAGAAAACAGATTATTTTACATTTAAAATAACTATATACTGTATAATTATTATTATCAGATGTCTTAATAGTTGCAGTAATTGGCTGATCTCAAGTTGATCATATTTCTACGAGAGTCTACTGATAAACACTCTGTTAAACCATACTCAGCAAAGTGGGTAGTGCCACTGTTCCGGAGAGCTTTAAACCATCAAGAACTAACGACTTCAGACAAGCAATAGATGGAGCCAGTTGTCCAACAGATCCTGGTGAGATTTTAGCACGTCGTAAATCTAGAACTTCTAAGTTGGGTAATATTCCAGTTGCTAAGCATTGTGGCAAATCATCAGCATTGTTGACCGCGAGCTGTAGCTGGCGAAGCGTTACACACACCTCATCAACTATCAATAAAAAATTATAATATACAGTACAAATATTTACAGTATTACGTTTTCGGTTCTTGTCAGGTCTTACAGGTTTTTAAATTTTCTGTTTAAAACAATTATGCTTATATAATTATATCCATTATAATTGCTCTTGTTCCTTGCTTAGTTATCACTGATAAGCAGGATTGTGTTGGCAATGATCCAGTAGTTTATATATTCACCAACAACTACCTGTCGAAAGACGCAGTACATGAAGTAAAGACTTTGTAGTTAGGTCCGGATTGCTCGAGATATCTAGTTCTTCTAGGTGACAGAGGGTACCGGATGGTAATTTCTCTGCTAGTGTTTTAAACACTTCATCGGTGAGAGAACAGTTATTGAGTGAAACAGTTTGTAAAGGACTAGGTTCACTTGGTACGCATAAACAGTCTGAAAATACATAACAAAGAAGACATGGCCAGTGTTTCATATAATATGTAAAATACTTGGTTATATTACCAGTCTACACACTGTAGATGGTTAAGCTGTCATGTATGCAATCCTGACTCAACTATTATGTACCTTTATTAATGCCTGCTTTAACTTTACAATCGGAGGCTGCAAGCGACTGCAATGTTGGATGGCAAAAACAGACAGTCAAAAACCGCACAACATCAGACACCTTAAACAGAAAAATAACTCGGTAAATTGAACCTCCATGACAACGAACGAAGTAAACGCAAAGAAATCATATTTTCGCCGTTTTCTTACCTCGCTGCCACCAATGTTTAGATGCCTTAATGATTTGTTATCCCGGATTCCATCACTCAACGCACTTACTCCCTCACAATTCACGGCACACCTTCTTATCTGTACATTTTCCAACGCACAGTCTGGTTTCTGTAAAAAAAATTCAGAGGCGTTAAAACACACAATGAGCATTGATCAAACATTCACTCTTAATCAGCTTGTCTTTGAATACCTGCCTTTAAACACTTGGCCAAACCAATTCCCAGCTGTTTACGATCGCTTATATCATTGTGGCTTACATCTAGATGAGAAAGAGTGTTGTTTCCATGGAGACCAACTAACAATGTGCTTAAATCAGTTGTTCCACAACTTTGCATGCTGAGATTGAAAATAGAAAATGAATGGCATCAAATCTACCTCGATTTGTTTATTCCTTATACATTTTATAGTTAAAGAATTTAAGAGTTAAATACAATGTATGAGTCTACATACATGAGAGTCTTCAAGGTCATATGAGTCTACATACATGAGAGTCTTCAAGGTCATATGAGTCTACATACATGAGAGTCTTCAAGGTAGTGTTAGTCCTCAACGCTGAGCCGACACATCTCGATAAATAATCACGCCCCAAATTATTACTCGACAAATCCAGATGTATCAGCATTTCATTGGATGAAAGCATCTTTCCCACACTTTCCTAACAGTTCAAATGTAAAATTCAAATAATGAATTTAATGGACACTTAATTTTATGTCATAGAAATATTGTGTGTTTTTCTTTGTTGGTATACAACCTATATTCTTAGAATATAAGAGTTATACGCACGGCTGAATCAGTATCTGTCATATTTCCACTGACATTCAACCACCTTATTGTTGCATTTTTCTCCATGGCAATCATAATAACACGGAAACCTTGAGGACCGATACCATTCCCTGATAAATCGAGCTCCTACAAAAAATAATAAAAAACTAAAATATCACAACAATAAACAACTTAAAACTTCTAATAAGATTCAAAGATTTATTCTATAAACTGTACATGTATTGGTACAATGTATTTACCTGTAAATTAGAAAAGTTTTTTGCAAAGTTAAACATATTAACACCACGAGGCAGGGACCTAGATAGCTTGAGATAGCTGACATCTTTATACACATCTTGTATTATAAATGTTGGATTGATAAGATCGCAAGTCACACGAACCGACACGTTCAGATTCACCTACAAATAAAGACAGAACTTTTAATACAATAGTAATAACCTCATCAGTGTAACCCTGGTAACATCTATCTATCTACTATCACCTCATCAGTGTAACCCTGGTAACATCTATCTATCTACTATCACCTCATCAGTGTAACCCTGGTAACATCTATCTATCTACTATCGACACGTCCTTCAATTATGTCGCGATTCTAGAAAATATTTTTTACAACGCTTCTCTAGGCTGTTCAGCTTGTAGCTACTAAACAAACAACAGAACATTTGTTATAGCACATGAGAAATCGTTGATGATGCATGGAATTGAAGCAAATATCCATGGGGGTAAATATCCATGGGGGTAAATATCCATGGGGGTAAATATCCATTGGGGTAAATATTCCAGGGGTTAATATGGTACAATATTTGAAGTAGGAGCAATACCTGACATTTGACTTTCCTAAAATTTAAATTTTTGGGTTTTTTGATTTTTATTCAATAATTGACTAAAGTAACTTGTATATTCCTGAAATAAACAGATGAAATAAAACCATAAAAAAACATTTTACACAATGATTTAATATTTGTACCTGTAACTTCATTTCTTCAGATATTTCAGATTTCTTTTTGGCAGCCATGTTTCAATTAAACTTCATGAAGTTCACGACAAAATCTATTAGTAAATAGACAAAGTGAAGTATTATAATCTTGGTACATACTGTATTCACCTAATCTCATGGAATATTCTCAACAAACATAGACATTTTCAGAGATTATTACATTTCTATATCGATCATGCAGTAAATTTAAAGTATACTCAGTTGGACTATAATAATAGAGAATTAAATTGATTAAATAAAATGGTGCACAGAAATTTGAATAAAATCAGTAAAGGATTCAGTTTAAAGAAATACAGAATGCATCTAATCCATGTTTGATAAAAACGACTCATTCTCGTGTATATGTAGTGGACTGGTGGGAAGCATTGATATCGATACGCGGTATTGAGACTCCCAATTACTGCAAGGTCATACATGACAACAAAACCTGGTATAACTACATGACAACAACTATGTTATATTTTTTTTTGTTAGCAGACATGATTAAATACATGTATTTTGATAATTTCGTGTTCAATTGTGTTTGTTCTGTTAAAATATTTTTCCTATTTACAGATAAAAAACAAAAAATCCAGAAACCAGCTATTATTTTTCTTTTGTCCTAATAATAATAGCAGGCCGTAGACTACAAGTTTCGTTATTTGCACCGCAATTGTTATAATAATAGTTTATTGTTGTACAATATGTACAAGTACAAAGGCAAGAAAACGTACAAAAACAACTAATATGTATAAGAAAGTTCTAAGTAACAGTAGGTCATACTACAGTATTATTAATTTACTGCTATATCGTATATAATATCATCAATCTCTACTGCTGTTATATCTTCATAATTTTGAAGGCTACGTAAATGTTTAAGTATAATAAATTCTCTAATTGTTGTCGCACTTTCTATCAGATGAGTGGGAAATTCTATATTTATAGATAAATCAGTTGTTGAATAAATTTAATTTCGAAATATTATAAGTTGAACATATGAGATTGATCGTATTACATAGACTAGAACCACTATAATTTAATGCTAAGTGTCCACATACATTTAAAATAACATTATTACAATTGTATACAGTCTTTGTATAATTAACGACGCGTTGGTGTAATTGGACTTCAATAGGCTTGTCTTCACATATAATGTTTAACAGATTAGAGTGAGTACGATATGGTAAATGCATAATTTTGCGAACAGCTTTGCGCAATGTTACGGATCATGTTTCTTCGACACATTACGTAATCAGTACCGCTGAAGTATGTATACTGAGGAACACGTGCCACCACCATCCCCGCACTTTTTTGAAAATCATCTCCAAAAGAGACTGAACATTTTTGGTTGGTACCTGGGCAGTGATTGTATCGTAAACATACATGCGAATGTCTGATGAAAACTTTTCCTCCACCATAGTTAATGGTGGTTTTCCTGCAAGGGATTCAACAACTTTTTCTTCCAGAATCAACTTTTCATTTTCCATTTCGCACAAAGTAATGTCTTTTTCATTAATACTTTGCTGTAGCTGTTCCAACCGACATGTCTTGTTCCAATTGCCAAGAAGAAGTCAACCTTTTTCTTGCTTGATTTTCTTTGAGTTTTTTATGAGTTTGTTTCAGCTTTTGATATTGTGTTTTTAAATCAGAAAATGCACTCGTAGCAGACTCCTCTTTGAGTTTTTTCAACTGCTGATCTCTTCGCTTTATCTTCTGTTTTAACACTTTAACGAGCGGAGTGGAGCGATAACGTTCATGCAGTGTCTTTACAGTAATTGAATGTCTTTTTTGCATATCCAGACATCGTTTTTGTGTTGCAGTAAGTCGTCTTTTCAGTTTAACACAATTACCACATTGGCTTTGTCGAGTCTTAACAATGACAGCAGGTGAGCATGGTGCGGCAACTGTTTCAGCGATATTTGATGTACTAGCAACAATATTGCTCCTGGTCGCCGTCACAGTTGACACTGGAACAATACAGAATTTTTCTTGGCAAAGTTCTTTAAAGCGAGTTAGCTCTGATTCATTTGTTAGATGTTTGTATTGCCCCAAAGTTCTACACAGCTTGCTTACTGAATAGACAGTAACACTAAATGAAACGATACTGTTAATGGCATCAACTGTACTTTTTTCCTTTCGATTATTTTCTGTATAAATGAAGAGTACATGTCCATTACAGAGTTCATCTAAATTTATAGGGACGGTTGCATAATGTCCAGTAAGGAACTGTCTCGCAATGCCAGGCTTTGCAGGCACAGGATGCTGTCTCTTCTTTTTAGGCGGCATATCTGAAATAAAACAAAGAGAATTAAAAATTTGTTTGTTGTTAGTAATTATATATTTATAATTACTCTATATTCACATTATTGTGAAAGAAAAATAAAATAAACTTGAATATTTTTAAAAAAAACCTTTTCCTGCCTTATTTTTGAAAAAATCTGAAGCCAAGCAATATTTTTGGAATCATAGAAATAGCATGGCCTTTGCGTTAACCACATTGGTTATAATTGTATTCACTGTTCAGTTCAAAGTTTAAATCATTACTAAGGTAAAACATGCTTTTGTTTACAAACCATAAACCACATAAGCCAATCAGAGAGCTAGATTGACGTCAGGTTGATGACGTAGCACCTGATGACGCCATACTTTATTTATTTATGGCCAGAAAACATCAGTTCAAAATCTGCCTTCATCCGCCTAATATTACCATAACATAGGATAATAAAGGGGCGGACACACCATGCGAATTACATGCGAATAAATTTGCAGCTATCATGCGAACTTGCAAATCGCAGTAAAATTTGCATGGTGTGTCCTCTTACGCGATCATGCGATCAAACGTGTTTGATAATTTTGCTGCATATTTTTACTTGCAGGTGTTCATTGTTATCAAAAACAGCCAATCGTTGACTACCTTCATATCTCGCAGGTGTTCATTGTTATTAAATATACAGCCAATCGCTGACTACCTTCATATCATGTGATCGGTGCGAAAAAATTTGCATGGTGTGTCCTCTTGATCAGTGCGAAAATATTTAATCGCAGCGATCATGCGAATAAATTTTCATTGTATGTCCACCCCTTTAGCAAAAATATAACTTTTAAAAGTCGTGATATTTACCTTTTTGGTGTTATTTGATGCTTTTGATGACTGCGGGAAACACAACACACAGGAAAAACTACGCAGTGCAAAATCCGACTGTTGTCGCATACCTACACTAGTATAATATTACTAGCTAGTAATACTAATAGAAATAGACTTAAATTCTTAATAATAGTATATACATGGTTCCCACATTTATCTGAAAACAAAATTCTCAAGTTTTTCCTAAATATTTCATGGATGATTTTTCCATTTTTCAAATGCAAATGATGCTCTTGTGGTTTGAAAAATCATTAATTGGTGCCGGTGGCCCATAATTAGAGGTGCAATTCTGACGTATTCACATGTGTCATTCAAGGATTGCAGCTTTTAAAAAATGAAGCACATTTCTTTGACAATCAGAAGACATAAAACAGACTCAGAGAATAGACCACCGGCAGATATAGTTCTCCTGGAATTACTGCAATATTTTATTTTTAATGGGTCCCGACAATTTTCCCAAGTTTTCACAGATTTTAGGGTGATTGATTAAATTCCTAAGTTTTTCCAAACCGGGAAATTTAATTTGCACATTCCCAAGTTTTTCCCATTTTTCCCGGTAGTGTGGGAACCATGTATACTAAACAGAGGGTCAGAAGGAACTGTCAGTTGGTGCGGCCTTTAAAAAAAATAATATACTTGACGATTATTGGTGCGGCCATAATTAGAAAATCCTCAAAACATGATTTTACTAAAAAAAGATTTTTTAGCAAAGATTTTTTAGCAAAAGGTTGGTGCGGCTTTTGCCTCACAAACCACACCGTGTCCGACGCCACTGCTAGATCATAATTATGCGGGACTGGCTGGGACCAGTCTTAGCACTGCAACTTGGGCAGACTGGGTGACCTGCTACCTGGGTCGGGTGGGACTCCAGTCAGTGGGAGTACAGTATAGATAATTTAGTAGCGTACTTCAATCATGTAGCGATTCACAATTTAAAGAAATATCAACAACCTACTATATGACTATATGACACGGAAATCGCTTAATAGATCCAACTCTATTTTTCCGAGCCGATTTTTCACTGAACAGCCGTCAGCAGCCGTCGGGAGTCGATCAAGATATATTATTTGTGTTGATTATGAATTACAAGTTGTCAACTCGGCCATTAAGTAAAGCTCCACATGCCCTCACTCCATGTCGTCTCGTAACCGACCTTGGTAAGACTGCTTTGGGAAGGATTTAATTTAAAATATACCCCAACTTGTAATAGCAAATTAATCCGATTTGAAATGATAATAAGTAATGGTGCACGCACGTGTTATTGAAACGACTCTCGAGAGTGTTCTCGTATTCATTTTTGTTTTAACTGTCAAGGCCATTTCACAAGCACTATTCTAGTTCTACACACACAAGACCTACTGAAAAATCATAGGCAGGGTTTTAATTTGTAATAATTAAAATCATTGAAACGTAGGGAAGCCTACTATTTAAATGCCTAATAAAAAAAAATGTTTGGTTGGGACTTTTTGGAGGGCACAGCCACAGGTCATGTTCATCCTGTCACCTGTCCTCTCCTCCTGTTTGTTTGCAGGAATGCAGGGTCTTAGCCAGCCACCCGTCCACCCGACCCGTCATTTGGGATGGGTATTTTCCAAAAAGTGTAAGAAAACGGGACGGGTACATGTCCGAGAACATCGTCTGTGACGGGCAGAAATTTTGTCAGTTCTGTCCGTCCAGAGTCAAATCCCAACTGTTGGTAATTTTCATGATTTTGACAAAACATCACATGCGGCTCAACAATCGCGATAAGTACGGTAATTTCACCAAACAAGAGATCACTCGGCGATCGCGATAAGCCTGCGGTAAGCTCGGAGACAATGTCGGCTGCAAAAAAATACGACGGTGACGGCGGTAGGTATCAGGGTATTACCACGTGTTTTGCAGGCTTCGCCGCGCATATCGGGGATACTGGACTGGTAAAATTTGTTCTGAACATATATTGGACAGGCAACTTCTTATTCCTAGCTAACACCCTGCTGTGTTGTGTACGGGCTTGTCTACACATGATAAAGGGGTCAATTGCAATCCTGACCCCTCTCCTCAGGGATCAACAGTCAATCGACGTCGATAAAACGTTGTTGCCTGGACGATCTTTTTTTTCAAGAAAGCCGTTTGTGTGGTGATCTCAGAAAATTCAAGCAAAAATAGTCCGTCGATAAGTTTCTTTAAAAACAGTGATTGATATCCTGACTTTCTTGTAAAGAAGTAGGCCTACCGATGACGTGTCGATTAATGATGAGAATAAAATATAAACAAATAAAACGTTCAGTATTTTACAACGCACGGAGCTATCCTATAGGATTAATGCAGCCATGAAATAAAATGTTTTATTTATCTAAAATGATAAAAGGAAAAACAAGTGATATTATGACGTTGCCCTGACTATCGACATAAATACACTTGTCGCTTGTCTATCGTGGCAGTCTTGGAATGATAAAATGACGATGCCTGAACGATCAAATCTAATTTACATGTCGTTAGAGTGTCGATTGCCTGAGGAGGGGGGGGGGCGGCGGCTACATTAAAATAGTAATACTACTAGCACACAGTCACAGACAGAACTGCATATTGGACTGCAGAGTGGAACTGCATATTCAAACAATTACATTTTAATTTACAGTGTTGTCGGTGAAGAAGAATCCGGAAGAAGCAAGAGACGAGTCAGCGTCTGTACATGTTTGTGTGTCAGTCACGACATGGTCCTAAGTTATTGTCACTCCCTTCTGCACTGTAGTTGTATGCTAACACTAAGCTTACATGTTTACTAAGAGTGCATCAGAGTTCTAATGTAACAAATGTTAATCTTGCTTTGTTTTTAAGAAATTAATCGAATCCATGATCCCTGCGATCTAAGTACATACAGTACACCAGAATTGAATTTGTGATTAACTTAAGTTAAACTGAAAGCTTAATTTTTTTACGTTTACGTATTGTGAGTCGAATTATATAAAATCATAATGGAAACATCCATATCTTTGCCTTTGGCATTTTCATCGCGTAAAGAATTTGACAAACTATGTAGAAAAAAGTTTACAGTTAAAACTTCGCCATCGGTCTCGAGAGCTTATCTGAATGCAGTGAAACGTTTCCTGGTCGGTGATTTACACCTCGTGGCTATGTATCTTGGAATTACAGATGTTATTAAATCTTCAAAGTTTGCCAGTTTTAAGTTCAGGGTAAGAATAATACTCTATAAATCTACCTCTAATAAGTAAATTAAAACTAGCTGACAAAAACTTTTAAGTTATTGTTATCTTTCTTTTCTTTACGATTAAGCTTCTTCCATAAAATTAAACATTTTAATTTCAGATCAAAAGAAAGGGATTATTCTTGTCCGATGACAATAAAGTAATGATTCCAAATGCAGTAAGTATAAAAATCTGATATGTGCAACATGGAGAAGCATACCTTCCTTCATGATAAAACAAGATTGCATTACGGGCCGATATGTGATTTTTTAGACCCGAGTTATGCCTTGTCTACTCCGCTGGTATTGTTTTATTTTACAATCTTTTCTCAATCTCATTGTGGTTTTAATTCATCTAGATCGATCGCGTGCCGCTCGAAAAAGTACTATTGTCCTTACTATTGTACTCTCAGCCGTATGAGTGACATGGGTGTGTTTTATCGTATTGCCAGATCACACGTTTGATAACAACCATGCAAAACTTGTCACGTAGTCAGCCCGTAATGTGATTTCTAAGTGTCAAATTGATTAGTATTGTACCAAATAAGAGGTTTGGGAGACTTTCCTTTAAATAGTTGTATTCGTCCATTTAGTACTTATCTGTAATAACAATACCACCTACAGATACAAATCAATCTTCCAAACCAGAATACCTTCTTGTAGGAATGCCGGATCATGTATTGGAATCGAATCATTGTTTTGAATTATCTTTTTCAGAGTCACAAACCTGGAGAACATCAGAGTCTGATAATGGTAGCTGTAGAAGATTTCTATCCGTTTATATTGATGTGGCACCAAAAAATTGGTCATAAAGGAGAACTA
>JAYJLZ010138544.1:11866-25132 GCA_036873915.1 Tubulanus ruber | reverse complement strand
TCGTAATCATACATGCAGATACCTTCAGTGTCAAGCATGCAATAAAACAGTGCACTCGTGCAAAACATTACAATACAGTACAACACCCTACAGTACATATCCAAACTACGGCGTACAGGTATCCACCTACCAGTAACCTCCTAAATCACTGCATTACTTCAACCATTTCAACTGACCACTGAAATATCCTTTTTTTTCTGGCGTCAAAAAATTTATTCAAATTAAGTTTCTTGTTACTACGAATGTAGCTCATATCATACGAAATGTAATAAGAGGATTTGCTTTTTAGAAAGACTTACTCGTATATTTTACAATAGCTATTACGTTCTGAAATGAAAATACTGGTACAGCCGAGGGAAATGAAATAGACCATATCACCGTCAAAGGAAATTACTTTAACGTCTGATTAAATATATTCATTACGAAAAGCTAGTTTTTCAACGATGAAAGTGATTGAGTTTAAGAACCGTTAGTAACAACATTGTGTTGGCTGTTTCATTTCATCCCTTCTGGGTAAGGAGAAATAAATGATGCACACAGGATGATAAACGTTATGCGTTGCAATATACATGCGATATAATAACATCAAAGTTATCTTTGTCAGGACACCATCTCCCCGCAAAAATAAACTTTCCCAATTGTGACAAGACGGAGAGGAGAGTACATATAATTATTATTACCTACTGGACCAATCACGTTTCAAATAACATGAAAAGTATGGCCGGTATATTTACTTCGCGAATTGTTCGACGATAATTGGAATCAGTGACAGTCTCATAACTGGGAATCTTAACAAATTTCTTTAACTTAATTTCATACCACATTCGCGCATCTTTTCCTTATATATCAAAGGATAGGCAGGGGTGGATCCACACCGTCTTTTTAGACTTGCAAAATACGGTCGTGATTTTTTAGCGGCCTTTTTTAGGACCAATTTTTTTTTAAAAGTGATATTTTTTATTATTTGTCTAACCAAACAGACTAATAGATCGAACTTTACTACGATGTGTTTGAAACTAGATTTAATCAAAGTTTAATCGGTTAATTTTCTGGAAAAAGCGTCTCAGATGCTCTCAAATTGCATCAAATTTCCCAAACCTCCCTACCAGGAAAAAAAAGACTGTCATCTATTTACCCCTAGATCCGCCCCTGATAGTTATCCGGGAAAACCTGCAAATAATGCCAAGAAACAGTTAAAATTGTTACATTGTTTTCGAACCAAGCTCAAAACTGAGCAATTTAAAATCACGCAGAATTAGATTGCACATTCATAACTTATAACATCGTCATATAGTACATGCTGCGTTCAAGGTTCGTCTGCAATAACTTATTTAGTATTAATATCATGTTTTCTTTAAAATACGTTCAGAATACTCAGGTGTCGCAGGTCTACACATTATCACTATTTCTGTAATTATAAATTTAATCACTAATGTTTCACTAATGATCCAAGTACATGTATGTGTCTGTCTTGCAAATATTTAACACTTTTTTCATGACTGTTTTCACCAAGTAGGAATACTGCCTGCCATTATAATACAATTCAAGACTGGATCGTTTCTGACGTTTCGATCAGATAGGAATTATAATTATCCTACGCTTTGACATTAACTTTATACAGAACAATTAAGTTAATGTAACCTTAGTTGATTAAATGATGGTACTGACGTATGAAAGCTTTTCCTTTTCTGACATCGTGTAGAAACTGTTGAAAATCACTATCGACGAGCAAAATTACGTATATTGCCCCTTGGTAATAGTAAACTAAAATCCTGACATAAGTATCCTTTATTGTTGTAAGATTGTGTAACGGTCTGTTATTATTTAGTACTGAGAATATTTTATAGTTTTGGCTGCAAATCGAAAATAACACTGAAAGTTAATGTGCCATAAGATGGTAGGTTTTTTTTATAGCCTGGCTTTACCGTAAGCTGTACTGGACAATCGTCCCCGGATAATTCCCCCACCCCGACAATTGCCCCCGGACGATTCCCCCCGAGAACAACTGCCCCCAAGACGATTCCCCAGAGGACAATTATCAATATTTCAATGACATAACATAATATGTATAATGTCAAGAACATGCCGAGCTGAATTTTACTAATTTTCGACGCTCATAGGATAAAAAATAATCTAATATTTTTACAAATAATTCAATTGTATGATAGCAGCAGTAACAGCAATAGCAGCACATAGGAGGCAAATTTTTCAGGAGTAAGAATATCTCGTAAGTGGAGGTAACTTTGAATCTTTCTTATTTTGTTTATGTATTTCAAATTAAATTTCGTTTGTTTTTAAAAACAAGTTGCTTTCTCAACTTGAAGATATTAATCATGTTATGTATGATAATAAATAACATATTCTCAACTTCTAAATATGGTTTTAAAAGGGTTTTTTTGGGAATTAGAATTATAATAGATCTTTACCATTTATTAGATCAATATACGTCACAATCATGTTTCTAAACGTTGACTCGTTCACTTTCTCATGACGCATTTAGTGCGCCAATTTTGATTATGCTGACGACGGCTGTTAATAATTAAGCTTCGCTTCGCTGCATGTTTTGCAAAGGCCACAGGAATATTACACGCATTCACTGTACATTGTGGTATACATTGACACACCCTAACAGTTTATATTTCGATATATCTTTCATGTAGAACTTGCAGCCTTTGGCGCTTTTTTATTGAGACATTTGATATTTTCATTTTGAAATAGAAATATCCAATGAGATATATCCCGAAGCATTATTATATCGGAAAAAGTTTAAGACTAGTAAAGGTTAAAGTAAATAATATCTTATTTTATTATTCTTGTTCTATTGATAACGACAATATGTATGACAATTAATAATTGAAATATTTGCAATATTTGATTAAATTCATTAATTATTAATTATCAATTTCCATCGCATCTTGGAAAAACAAAAACTTAAGAAATTGGCTGCAAGTTTGCGAAAAACATTTTGGTATAGTTTCTGAGAAAGAGCTACCTTCCTGGTGTTTTTCGTTAACAACGTACCAGACTTGTAAATGATAACTTTGCATTAGAGAAAGTAGAAAATTCGAGAATTTCTCCCGAGGAGATGAGATTCTCGCAAGGTAATGAAATTGCGAATTGTTTTTCTACGTATTTGCCTCTGGGGAAGTCAATTGAAATATCTCTTTCTGAAAGCACCATTCAACGTTGCAATTCATTATCTCAGTCAGAATCAATAACAACTTCGCTACCTTTTATTGATCCCACTTTTGTCATTGTACTCAGTTGCCAAATGTAAATACAAAAATAGAATAACACTCAATAATTACAAAATATCATTTTATTGTAAAATGTGAGAGGAAATTTCTTATATTAATTGTTAGAATTGTTTTTTTATTAAGTTTTTCCTTTTTTGTAAATGACATGTTCTGAATTGCGTATATTTTTCTATGGGGATGGAATGACATCCTAACAGTTTTTTTAAGTTTAATAAATCAACCCAAATTCTCTTATTATCGTTATTACACTTTATAAAGTGTAAAGTGGGCACCTTTTCACTTTTTAAGAAAGCCTAAAACTATATTTGAGATATTCTACGCACGTTTGTGTTTCCGATTTAAACACCGTTTTTTAGATGACCAAATCAATTATTCACGACAAAATATGGTCAAATGATTATCTTATAAAATAGTTGCCGTCAATGTATCCCATCCGATTTTATAACACTGTGTGTAGCGGCCATTTTATATTTGCCTTTTATCTGAACTGGAGAGAATCGTATTATATCGATCGAATACAATCTCATTACCGGTAACGTCGTTATTAGAAAATAAAGATATATATACCAAACTTAGAACACATTATCCGAAATTTATTTAACATGCGACGTATCAACTTCAAATTTCGGTTTTTAAATATTGTGTTCCGGATCGTGCATTTCGATTCCTCGTCGCTATAGCCTATGTAGTTATTATCATGCATCGTTGAAAGATTCTCCGTATATTTCCGACAAAACGAAATTGGTATTTGATAACCGATCGAAAACGGCTAATGTGGGATGGAATAAAAATAATATAAAATCAACCATTTTCAAATTTCCATAACATTTTCATTTTTATCAAATCATCCTTAAACATATAAAAAAGCCTAAAAAACAGTAATGATATAAATAACATGATGATATAAGAATTCCTCGATTAAAGGAATAATACGAGATAGCTTGTGATATTGATAAATGAAACATTTGAAGGATCGGTAAAGCGCAATATGAAGGTCATGAACCTTATTGTGGATCATAAATCTCTTAAAAATTAAACATTTCTTGACAGTGAGTGGTACTTCATGCATTAGATATCCGTGTGGATTTGCTTGGATTTTTTCTTCTTTCTATACAGCAAACCACATCTTTCAAAGAAAGCTTTTCTCTTTGAACTATCAAATCGCCTCGGACCCTAACTGGGCTTGGCAACTGTTGTCTTTCCCACGACACAGCAGCACACTTGGAATTGCATGCTGAGCGGTTTCTTGTAACGTTAGTGATATTTAATTATTATTCCCGGCAGTGATACAGTGCCTTTTACATAATATTATATAGCACTTAGAAGTTCACAGTTATTAGTTTGCTCGTACACCAAATTATTATTTATAAGTTCTAAAAAACTCTGAAATTTCAGAGGCTTTTCGCACTCCTTATATACAAGCCGAGCCATCCACTGCTCATACGGCTGAAACTTAACAGTTGCAAAAACTACATGAACACACCCTGATGTCAATGAAATGTAGACTTATTCATTCCACTGAAAGAGATATAAAACCTCATTCTAAAGGACAAAATTCCTCAAAAAGTACTAAATTCCTGATCATTGTTTGTCTGATCATTTTGTGCCATGAGAATCACATATTTATAGGAACAAAGTAGTTTTGGAATTCTTCTTGCAATTTCATGTTAAAAGTATAACACATTACTGCAGCCATTTGAATAAGATAAGCATGAAAATTAAGTGCCTAGAATACGTATACATGCATTGCAATATTAAATGCAATACAGTATTGTCTTTATAAACTTTGAACGAAACTTTTCTTTTAAAATTCTTCATTTCATCTTCTGCGCGTTTCTTTTTTTACTGGAATATTATTCATCTACCAATTGGAAAATCAGTTCAATTATTATATTCTATAAAACTCGCAGTATGTTTGTTACGACGCTATGTCGCGGGAGATTGATTGAACAATCATTTGTGTAATAGCTGTCACGCGTGAGGTTATAGTATTCATTCAGTGGCTCACTTCGTTGTCCTTACTAACAGTGATGGATACAGCCACCAACTATTAAAGGTAATAGGGTTTATTTGTGTCAACATAAAAATATAATGAGTACTATTGCCAAAAATAACGTGATCATCATAATATTGCGTAGAATAGCAGATATTTTCGTGAAATAACATTCCTTCCAGCATCTCTATCGCTAAATTCTCAAAGTCATATAAAGTCTATTTTAAATTAAAAACATCATCTTTTTTTCTTTTTCTTTATTTCTATTTAAACCCTCCCCTAGAAAAATAATTAAGCGCCGGATCTTGTAGATTATTTTCAACGGATATAATTATAATGATAAATTCTCACAGAAAAATTGATTTTGCTTCGTCCGGGATACGAACCCGGATCCTCCGAATGCCCGTCGAGAGCTCTACCGATTGAGCTAACGAGACACCTCTTCAACTGTGAGAATTTCATAGTATTATATTGAAGGAAATATAGTGATGAACAATGATATATATAATTTGAACTCATTTAAGTGCAGCTATGTGATAATATTAGTAACACTGGACACTTTGATGATAGGACAATGCATTATTGTTTAGATTTTAGCCTGAAAAATACGAAAGTTGAACATTGGCTATACCCATTCTGTAAAAACTAGAATTGAGTATTGTGAAACGACAATTATTTTGTTCTAGGTTTGGAAGTTGAGTTACGGCCGGAGGTGAGTAATTTGATGGAAAATGGTGTTTAAAAGTGTACAAACAATCATTGCGTACAGGATGAATATGCCCGAGTAATTAATTAGTATTAATGTTGTGTCACATACGTAAAATGTCACAGTGGCTAGGGTTCAATCTGTTTTATGCCATGATCCATTATTGTGATGGATGATGCTCCAAAGCGCAACGACTGTGTCTCAATACTTAGGTGTAATCAACTAATGTACACAGTTCGACTCTTGCAGCTCAACGGTAAACTGTCCCAGAAAGGAAAGAAGTCCTACCATAATCTGAAAGCCGTTTCCTTCTTCTGCCGGTCTGTGAATTCCTTTTATTAATTCTTAGTTCATGACATGATGAATTTAACTTTTGACAGATGATGAATTTAGCGTCGGCTAAAATAGTTAGTTTCATTACTTTCGCGATAGCTTGCTTAACACGGAATTAATTAATTGAATTTCAATGTATCTGGGACCAGATACATTAAGAAATAAACAGTCCCATTGTTAAACTTTCACCTTTCTTTCAAACAATCGATAATATACTCTCCATCATATTAGCATTAGGTTTTTTTTGGATGACGGATTTTAAAGTGAATTATTTCCAACGGAGTAGTGCAAAATAAAAAAAACCATCGTATTTTTCTTAAAAATCCGAAGGGAGGAGGCAATAAAAAATAATGTAGCCCAATATGAAATTGCATTTTTATAATTCCACATTTTCATAAAAATCCAAAAACATTATAAGAAAAAGATTTTTTCAATACCTCGTACATATTCAATAGTATAGGTCATAGAAATGAACGAAAGAAAAAGATGTATGTCCCTCTCGGATTTCACATCGAAAGGGTGTCGGGATTTAAATTTTTTTAAAATTTTGTTATATATTATTTTCTGGCATAGTAATTCAAAGTGAAAATTGAATTCATATTGCTTTTGTTATTTATGTTATTCAGACGTAAGGATAAAACTTTCTACTCTGGGTTTCATCAATATAGTGTAATGAATGATATCACTGTCTTGAAATTTTGCACGGACTGGTTACAAATTTTGATTTTCAATACCACCTTCGGGCAACAGTCAATTTCTGCTGTGTGAACGCGAATGGAAGTAATTTAATATCATATTGTTTTGAAGTCATCCATTTCCATATTACATGCAATATAGCATGAAATCGAGAATTGCTACTTCTCCGCGGCAGCTTCAACGAGTCGTGTTCAGATAATGCTAACTGCCAATGAGATTGTCGCAATCACCTGCCGTAATTCGCAGTAAAGTTACGGCGCTTGTTACCGTCACACGTGTCGCTGGTGTGTCAACTACTTTAACTGGCTTGCGAATCAATGGAAATTTAACCTGTTTGACGGACTCCAACTGTAGAAATTGAAGTTAATAAAAATAGGAAAGAAAAGGTAATACATTTTCTACAATAGATTCATTGTCGTTTTGTATTTTCTCTTTTCGCTGCAACAATTTCTTTTAAATATGTTTGTTATCTTTGTTTTTGTTAAGCATAAAATAATAGCTACCGTTAATCATAGAGGTATTAAATACCTCTATGCGTTAATTAAGATGAGTAATTTTTAAACTAGGGAGGAGAATGATTTTAATAACCAAATTGTTGGCATAACTTTCGAATAGATTAAATTCATAATATTTCCTCTTATTTTGCGAAATACGTTTTGGTTTCAGATAATGAAATATTCGTATAGATTTAGTGGAAGATTTGATACCGGGCTCATTTAATAAAGAAAAATGTTTAGAACTTAATTAAATATTTATTTTACAAAAAATCAGTCATCTTTACTTTTATAACTTTAGATAATACTTTAGAAAATTCTACTTTTGTATTTAAGTAAAACATGAATTATTAATAAAACCATAAATGGAAATTATTGAGGGTTGAATGATACAAATAATGGTCAACAAATTGAAAATATTTAAGAGTTTCTCGAACTTTTAGTTTTAATGTCAACAAATTCCTAAAAATAGACTTATGCTTAGATGAAAGCGATTTTAAAGAATACGCATGGTCTAATC
The DNA here is from genome assembly GCA_036873915.1 of Tubulanus ruber. Lineage (NCBI taxonomy): Eukaryota > Metazoa > Nemertea > Palaeonemertea > Tubulaniformes > Tubulanidae > Tubulanus > Tubulanus ruber. The sequence continues at coordinate 17,133 of JAYJLZ010138544.1, read as the reverse complement.
TTCTTATGCGATCATTTCATCATCATCAAAGGCTAATGATATACAAGTAGAAATAATGTTTGTCCGTCGCTAACATTTTACCACTCGAGACGCGAGCGTTTAATCAGTGCCAGAATGATAAGTTAACTTCAAAGGAACTATAATGCAATTGATTAGCAGCCGCGGACACGGGCTTGATGGCAAATTACGACAACTTTCTCGCGTTGTTTGGGGACTTTTATATCACATCAAATAAGCTCTGACGCCCTTTTATCAGCGGACACGTGACGGCCGGACTATTACGCATAGTAACTATATACTTTCGTATTCCTTATTTTAAGCCGCTGCTCAATGTAAAGGCAGAAAAAATCGTGTAAAAAAGCAAGAAAAAAAATTGTTTGAACATTTCTAATCTGTAACAAGGATTATCATGAACGGACGAATATATCTCACGCAATGCGATTTACCTTTTTTCAGTTAGTATATTTTCCATCTCCGGTTTCAGACAGGTAAACTCTAGCGCAGTATTTCGTACAGTGGTGTACATTAAAACTGAAACAGTGTCAAATTTCCGTTGCATCATAAAAACCAGGAAACCATTTCGACGATGTATTTCTACTTTGAGTTAACCTCGGGGGAAGTGAGATGAAATTCTCATAATATTGCAGAGAATAGAACTGCAACACAAGTACAGTTCGATATCTTACATATTCATCACAACCCCAGGGAATGAACATATTGAATTTTATATAATTGTCCTGTGCGCAAAATGAAGTTTGCTATTGGCAAATGTTATGCTGGAAAGACTTTACTCGTTCGTTGAAGCAAAGAATAAAACAAGAAAAAATGTGTTCAAGACTTCACAGGTATACTGTACAAAGCCCTTGGGACACGTGAATAAAATTGATGATCTTAACTCACTAACTCCTAATGTTTTCAACTTTATGATATGAAATTATTAACTTCGGGATGAAATGTTGTTTGTGTTAAGATAAATAACTCAAGACGATGTTAACATTTTTCACAAAGATTAACTAAGCACAAAGATAAAAACAAGGACGAGAAGACGCTTTAAGAAAACATGATAAATAGTGAAAATAAGAATGATGACCAAGCAGTTATTCACTAGACAGATTCAGGGTTCATAGAGTTATGAATGAGGATTAAGGTAATGCGACTTGATGTTACTGAGAAACCGTCAATCAATTTGCTGGCAACTCTCTTTACGCACTACTTGTCACGCTTGAAATCATGTAATTTATCGTTCGCTTATCCAACTGCTAGACGGTAATTCATAGATATTTCATCTATTCACAGCGCATGGACTTTAACCCAGTCACAATTTACTGATGTGCCATTTACAATATTCATAAACCCGAAAAACTCGGCTTTAACAATGGAATTTCATAATCATTTACGGATATCATATATTTTAAGCATTTTTAATCCAAATTTGAAACTTGCGAGGTGCAATTAAGAATACATTCACGTGCAATCCTGAATTATTACTTCTCCTTTGAAAGGAAGTGAATACGAAAAATGTATTTTCATATTTTACATTGGATCATGGATATTTATTCGAAAAATGTATTTTACATTGGATCATGGATCTATAAAGATCCATTTTTCGTATTCACTTAATAAATACAACTTATATAATATGGTAAATTCGCGGTGAAAAATACAAAATTGTTTCTCAGCAATCGATTATTCCTAAAAAAAATAGTCCCACGTATGCAAACTAAATTGTAGAATTAAATAATAGTCTTATGATCTCGTTAGGAAAGAAAATCGATAACATTGTTTTCTTTAGGTTTACTTCAGTAATTCGAAGAGTGTCTTTACAAAACCAAGGTTCAACTTAACACGCGCTGTCTTTGGCAATAAATCAATAAAATTGTTTTTCATGCCTCTCACATAGGAGTAAGGGTCGTTCAGTCATACAGTCGGTAAATTAATATTATAACAGATATTAACCTCTTGACGATTTTAAAAATGCTGTCTATGTCGGTTAAAACAGCTAACTTGAATGCGCCGTAAAAATGGTAATATTATTATTCGATTCACTCTATAGCCGATTGCTGTGAAAATATACCAAAAGTTGTTAAAATTGATTTTCGTTTTAATGATCAATTTTTTTTAAAAATGCATTGAGAAATATTGAAATTTTCTTAAATTTGAAATATATGTTAATTTCAACAAATGTAAATTTAAGACAATTCGGAATTATGTTAATTGCAATTATTGGGATTAAGATCTCAAAATACTAACGGTTTCACAGTTATGGCTCTGTTGTTCTAAGAGAAATTATTCGGATAAATTTTGTAGTGCAATTTGATGAAATACAGTATATCAATATTGGTATTAAAACTGTGAATTGTGGCGTTTTAAGTTAAGGAGTGTGGCAAGATTTAAATAAGATAAATTTACTGGCTTTAATATATGCTCAAGCAAATAATCATTTGATATTTCGAGATATATTTATTTTTTCATGTGCATCTATTCAGGAATTGCACAAGAAAATTTATCGCAATATAACGGTTTACATAATAACAATGGTAAAATAATTATTATTTATTATAATAGTAATGATAATTTGGCTAATTAATGACCATGATAAACTGTCTGGAAGAAAAAATTTACGTTTTTTCCCGTGACACTAGAGTCAATTACTGTATTTATATTATTTTTATCCTTTATCTTATTCTAGTGGGGATTCATCTTGTTAAAAATATCCTTTTTACCTAACTCGGTTTTCTATAAATGTATCTTTATATCTAAAGTTATAAAAGTGTTTGAACTGTTATAAATTATTCTAAAGTAAAGTTTTTATTACTTCTAAGCTTGCGTTTAAGCATGTTTGTGAAGTCGACTATCGACTCTCTCCTACAGCCCTATGTATCACTTCGGAATTTTAGGAATCATACTCTCGATTTGATAAGATTAAGTCAAAACCAAAAAAAAAATTGTTATAATATTAATTTTTCTAATTTATCTCGGATTGTAGGAATAGCTTATTAAATGTATCAAAAACGTCTTCTCGAAATAAGTCGATGTGTATTTCATATTTTATCATCCGGTCATGGCATTTAACTTTAATAAAATAAAACATTCCTGTTTAGGGCCGATAAACAGCAAATAAAAAGTTCCAATATTTTATGTATAACTACGTAATAATTTTGCGAAAATATGTTTTCATATTATTTTCATTTAATAATATCTGCAAAATTAAGACTGAATGTCGTTTGTCATCCGTCCCATTAAGGCTTGATTTAGGCGATGATTTTAATTAAATTAATTACAAGAAAAGTGAATGAGACTATTTATCTCAGAAAAAGTAAACTTTAAATGAATAAATGGTTTAAAATGACATTAGTATTCATGGAATTTCTTCGAATTATTTTGTGTATTACGCTTTTTGAGCAATTATTTGTTTTTCTTGTAGAATAAATTGCGCTTTTAAAAAAATGTCTTCGAACTGTCAAACTGTAATGGAACTTTGCTATGTTTTGTCATTATGTTGTCGTTCGTTCTGCCTAGATACGCAAACTCTTATTGGTTGTCGAGCGCATTGTCTTTATATTACGAATTAATGGCCGACGCAGACCTAATAGAAAGACTCCTTGCTTTTAACTATTGAGTCACCTCAAGTAATACACTCCAATTCAACTTGTAAAATGTTGGTAATCGACAAAATCCTAAGCACAAAATCTCGAAAATGGTTTCGATATGGGGCAAAAAAACAAGGATTTGAATGCAATGATTAATATTATTATTAACCGCTTAAGAATGAAATTTGTTACATGTTAGTTGTATTTTATGGAAAATACAATATTTATCAACCGCAAGTAATGCTTTAATTACCGGTATTTGGTTGTCGCTAGAGTCACCCTAAGTCTCAGTTTTTCCGTGTCTGTCCGGGTGTGTGTGTGTGTGGCCAATAGAGCCGCCCAGACGAATTGACCGATTTCGATGAAACTTGGAAGATATAGTTCATAATTTTTGCTCTAGTTTCGTGGAAATTACGACTTTGGTTGCCAAGACCCTTCCACCCGTTCGAAAAATCGCGTTTCACACTTTGCTTGTATGATCTGCTTTTTTACTGGAAACTTCATACGGTCGACGTTGGAATCTCCGAGTGACAGTTCACATTTTTTAATTTAGGCTTCACTTTCCAAATGGCAGCCTTTTGAAAATTGTCATGCCTTAGTTCGTATCATTATTGTTTTACTCCAAATAATACAATGATTCAACCAATTTGTGAAAATGTTACTTCGATAAAATCTGATGATGGAACACGTCTTTACTTATGATTTTTCACCTTAGGGTTAACGTAAATTTTATTGTCGTTTATATCAAAGCTGTAAAATGTTTGAACTTTTCAATAAAATCAATTTATTCGCGTTTTAACGGTTGACATTTTTATGTATGATCTATGGTAATAATGGATATTTTTACACGCTTAGGAAATTTTAGAAGTATATCTTAAAAATAGTTTTCTGGTGAGAAAATGAATATACTCAAGACAAAATCAAACCAATGCACACAACGAAGCTGGGAAATAACTAACTTATAGTTCCATGACCACAGCAGCTTATCTTAATCCTCTCCATGTGTATTTTATTCTGGTGTCTTCTACTCTGTATAATTCCGCTCTGTATAATAATTATTACCCCTATTAAATGATAATTAGTGAATCCTAGTGAATCATCACCGATCATCTGTTTCTGTTGGATTCGTTCGTCGCTATACTCTATAACTTTTGTGTATTTTTTAGATATGTATAAGCGATTTATTATAGCCGTTATTATGCGTAATTTATATTACGGTTAATAAAATCGCGCAGTAATAATACGCCGATTAATAAATATTACGACTTCTGAAATATTACTGAGACGCATCTACATATCAGTGAACCGATAAACTGAGAATATAAAACGAGTTGTCTTACATCTATATAAATATATATTTACGTCAAGACATAAGAAATAATAATAAATGTATTACAAAGAAGTTGTTGTTAAAACTAATGCTGATGAGGGATTGTGTAACATTGTAATAATTGTAATATTATATAAGTTGTCGTATAAGTTTCTTGTTTCCTTAGCTTATTTAATCGGATCTTTTTACGTCGTTGATAAATGCTCCATCATAATACGGAGCAGAAAAAAGTAACGACCATGACGAATTGGAAGCATGAAATATTATATTTACCCTGTATAATAATTATATTATATATACCCTGTATAATAATTATATTATATATACCCTGTATAATAATTATATTA
>JAYJLZ010138544.1:0-11766 GCA_036873915.1 Tubulanus ruber | reverse complement strand
ATTATATTATATATACCCTGTATAATAATTATATTATATATACCCTGTATAATAATTATATTATATATACCCTGTATCATAATTATATTATATATACCCTGTATAAGATGGGAAAGGTAATGGATGATGATAGATTCAAATCTTTATAATTAGAACAATAAACGGCACGGATGAGTTAATTATATAATAATTGACAAATATACACAAACGGATACCAAATAAAAACACTTTGAAACAAAGGTTTTAAAAGAGAAAACATGTTATCAAAAATGAAAAAAAATGTAAAATACATTTCATAGTAAACCAAAATTTAAACTAATGATTAACTAAAATTATATATTTTTTGATTTGACGCTTCTGATGCGCGTTTAACATGTCACCTCAGTTAAGCCTAAATGGTGATAAAGATTTAAGTCAACATATATTGCCAGACGCCCATAGTTATGCAAGTAAGACATTATTCATAACCAGTAAACAATAAGTATTTACAAAGATCAGGTAAACGAGACATCGACACACAGTGAAGTACAATCGATGTCAAATATTCGTCTAGTATGATGGATGAGCAAAAATAAGTCTGCCTCGCTAGTTAATACTAGCCGGTATCGACCAAAACCTGCATTAAATTATGTTATTATTTCTTTACTGTAAATAACCGATCAGTGAATTATGACTTCTGTTAGTTAGTTGTCGTGTAAACTTAAAAATGTGTTTAAAAATGAGCGTACATAATGCCAGTGATACAGTTAGACATTTACAAACATTTATATCTGAATACGACAGCAAAAGTCATAAAAAATATAATTGAAAAATCATTTTATGCCACAAATTGAATTTAGCTGATAAAAGCATCAACTTTATATTTGGGTGGAAACGTCGGACTGATATATTTTTAAAAACGTTTGATATTTTGTTGTGGAACAGAAACTCCCTCGGGTAATGCGAAATCAATGTATTTATATCATACGAATATTAATCATCAAAAGTTTACTTTCAATGGATTAATGAAAGTACGATTGTTGTTGAAAGAGAACACTTGGCTTTTGCATCATTTGGATTGACGGAATCCAGCTGTTATTTAAGTGAAAATAGAGTTTTTATTTTGGATTTTGAATTATCATCTAATTTCGACTTTAAGCGGATAGTGTTTTCATTTTCATGTCAAGAATGTAAAGTGTTACTTTTTTATATGAAAGATAGCTTATGTCCCTTTGAATTTTCACTTTATATTTACCAGTAATATTAAAATCCAAATATATTTTTCTATTTTCAGAGTTACAATAAAATCAATTTCTAATGGACTTGAGGTTTATATTACGCGATAAATGCTAAAGATAGCTTATAGGATATTTTGGTCATATAAATTTTCAATGTACTTCTCGATCAATAAGTCCAAATATAAACCAATCATTAAAAAACATTGGGTTACACGATCCTACGGCAAAGTTAGTTTAGTAAAAATAGACTGAGATGATAGAATTATGTCTGAGATGTTATTGGTTTTGATGTATCAACTAAATAGATCCGCCCAAGATGTAACTTTAGCTAGAAACAAACTTTTACTCAAAATCTGACGTTGTTTGTCAATCTTTTTCAGGAAAATGTTTTTTTCACGGTATTTGCAATGCAGCATGATGAGGTCTTGATCTCCTGGGGGAAGTGAATGGAAAATGTACAAGCAGGGTCATCAATCTTGTATAATATCTAGTGTTTTCGCTCTATTTCCACTTTCTATTTCCGCGTTGACTAATAAATCACAATGAATATGAATGCTACCGTCACGCAGTGTGCTATTTTCATTCATTTTTGATGTGCAAAACAGCAATTGCTAGACAAACGTCACTTTTTTCTCTTTTATGAATACAACTTTGCCTCAGCGGTGCCACGGTTCATGTCACTTTTGTCCAATCATGGCCAGTATCGACCTTTAAGAAATCCTTTGTTCCAGATTATACATTCATAGTAGTTTATACTATGTTTAGTTTGGAATATAAGAGGTTTCTGGGTTTTAATTTAATAAATGACATAAATTACTTAAAGACAGTGGAAATGCTGCATTTAAAGTAAAATTTAAAACAGTCAAATGGTTATTTAAGATATAATTAGAAAACTGACAACGCAAAGACAAAAAGTTAGCGCTGTCTTTGTAAATTGTTCTTGGCAGAGCGTTAAATAAATAATGAACGACCTACCAAGAACAAGTAAGTGATTAATCAGGCAATGGACAATTTTGACCAGGCACTTCATTAGTATTTATTTTCTCTTACGGGTAATGATCAACAAAATGACCCTAGCTAACAATCACAGGGAATATGTTCAATCAGTTTTATGTCATGATCCATTATTGTGATGGATGATTCTCCAAAGCGCAACGACTGTGTCTCAATACTTAGGTGTAATCAACTAATGTACACAGAATTCGACTCGTATTTCTAGCAGCTCAATGGCTTTAATGTGGTCAAATATCCCAGAAGAAAAGATTTCCCGTCACACACTGACTACGAATTTTAATATAGTTGGAAATCTTGGGTTTCATTGGGGAAACGCAATCTGTGATATTGCAATTACTCCACAAACATTCCTTCATATTTTTTGTAAAATATGAATTTTTATTTTTAAATAATTTTTAAAAATGTGGATTTTTACCTAAAATAATTTAATAAGAAATATTTGATAAAAATATAGAGTTATTTGATCATAAGTTACTTATATTAGGATTTTGTATTAAAAAAACTTGAAAGAATAACCATAGGCGTCGCCAGGGGGGGTTCGGGGGGTGCGAATGAACCCCCTTTTTTCATCTTGGTTTCTATATTTTTTAGTACAAGAATTCGTAAGCGGCTCCTTAAATAATATTTTGCTTGTTCATAATCCATTACTTTCTTTCAAAACTCTCATGTTCCTCACGGTTAAAATCTCTCCTAATTTAAAAAAGTTATTTCCCAGATACCCGCTTCTACTGCGGACTTCGTTGATTCGGACTTCACCGACGCTGTCATTTTTATGGATTTTAAACAAATTCGAACCCCTTTGGAAATTTTGCTGATGACTGTGCAAAAATATTTCCATATCATTTCCATTAATATGATTTCCCTGTTTAAAATTAAATTAATTTTTTTTTATTGTTTAGGACGAGTGGATATATTCGATAGCGTTGAAGCCAGTGGAAGGGATATTTGATAAAAATGAAGCAGCAGTTTTTGATGCTCAGAGAAACTGGAGTGGTGTGGATATTGACATTCAATCTTCTGTATTCAATTATTTTTTCAGTCATGTCTCAGAAACAATTTATCAGCTTCAGTTTAAAAGAAGAACAAACATCAGATACGTTTGTTGGTGAGATTCTCAGCAAGACTAATTTGGAAACGTTGTATGACAACCATGAGCTGCAGAAAATACGATTCTATATAATGGATCCTACAGAATCAGCCGATATGTTCCGCATCACGCCAGTTCGAGGCGAAATCTACACAAAGAAACCTATAGATCGTGACACGTTGTGTGACATAGTAAGCACATGTTGTTCTGACTCGGATGGATGTTACATATCGTTGATAATAGGTGTCAGTCCACAACAGTTCTTCTCTGTGTTCAACGTAAGAGTAAATATAACAGATATAAACGACAACGATCCGACATTTCCGGAAAATAAGTTTGCCATACAAATACCGGAGTACACACCTGTGAACGCAACGTACCTTATACCGATTGCTAAGGACCTGGATATCGGTGATAATGACATTCAACATTACTCGATATTTTCACCAGATAACGCTTTCGGAATTAAGGAGTTCAAGTCGGACGGCGAAATAACCGACGTTGTTGTCTACAACAAAATAAAACTAGATAGAGAAACGCAGGCGTTGTACGGCATTAGAGTGTATTCAATTGACGGCGGAAGGACACATAGAACTGGAACTTTGTCAGTAAACGTAATAGTAACGGATATCAATGATAACGTCCCTATCTTCAGAAAGTCTGGCTATACGGTGTCTGTACGTGAAAATTCAGTTATAAATTCAACCATTGTTCAAGTTAAGGCTGATGACTCAGATACGGGAGTTAACGGTCAAGTTAGATATACAATCAGCAAAAGGGCTTCACATAAAGTGAAAGCCACTTTTCGAATAAATTCTAAAACTGGCTGGGTAACATTGAAAAGACGACTTAATTACGAAGGTACTAAGTTATACCATGTACCGGTAGAAGCCAGAGATATGGGACCAAATAGTCGCTCATCCCGTACTAAGGTTGCTGTTCACGTTATAGACGTCAACGATAATAGTCCTACGATTCATATAAACATGGTATCAGGATCTCAGAAGGCGGAAATCAGAGAGTCAGATAGCCCGGGAGAGGCAGTAGCTCATGTTCTAGTTAAAGATGTTGACACTGGATTGAATGGACAAGTTTCATGCTCCGTTGATAATAATTACTTTACATTGATAAAGGAAATGAATGTTAGCAGTCAGGAAGTTTACCGACTTGAGACGGCTGCTCCTTTAAACCGGGAGACTACTCCAAATTATCGCGTTACTATAGTTTGTCAAGATATGGGAAAACCAAATTTAGTAAGTCAGAAAACATTCACAGTTTCCTTATTAGACATAAATGACAATGCACCGATATTTACTAAGAAGACTTACATTGCCAATATAGAAGAAAATAATAAAATAGATGTATTCCTACTAAAGGTGAACGCCTATGACCAAGACGACGGTTCCGATGGCAAAGTTTTTTATAAAATTGATGACGACGGTAACAGCCTTGCTACAATCAACCAAGATGGTAATATATATGCTTCTTCTGTGTTTGACAGGGAGCAGTACGACGAACTTATCTTCCATGTGTTAGCAACAGATGGCGGCGAAGTCCCCCTGAGCGCGACGGCCACCGTAGTTCTTAGAATAGTGGATAGGAATGACAATGCTCCCTATTTTCTTGACGATTATTTGTTCACCATTTCCGAGGACCATTTTCCGGAGGAATTGGTCGGAAAACTTGAAGCAGGAGATATCGATAAGGGCAGGAATAAAGACCTTCATTTTGCATTGGCGGACAACAATGAGGAAAAATACTTTGATGTGACAAGGGAAGGTTCCGTTAAAACCAAACGACATCTCGATAGAGAACATAAGGCTGATTATGAATTAAATGTTGTCGTAGTGGATCACGGGGAGCCGCCTCTGTCGTCTGCAACTAAAGTCAGAATAAGAATAACCGACGTTAACGACAATCCGCCAGTTATTAAATTCCCTACGAAGGTTAACAATACCGTATATATATCATACCTCGTCGGTGTACGGCAGCCTTTTACTAAAATAGAGGCCGTCGATGCCGACATGGGTGAAAATGGCGAACTGCTGTTTTATATCAAACATGGAAACGAGAGAGGATTCTTCACAATTGTTGAACAAAACGGTGCCATTATGCTGAGAAAACCCATGGCAATTGACGACGCCTATATATACAAATTGACCATCGAGGTGAAAGATAGGGGGCGCCCACCTCACAGTAAAACGGAAATGATGACCATAGTTGTTGATGCAACAGGCAAGCCTATAAGTCTATTTTCTGGGGTCTACATAAAGAAACCACAGAGCAATAAAAACCTGGTAATAGTTATCTGTCTTGCAGCCGTTTCCGGTATGTTAGCTATTGTTTTAATAGTTGCCATTGTGTGCATTCGGAGGAAAGACACTTTCAGTCACACGTACAGCATACAAAGTGAAACGCAACGGTTTTATAGCAATCGATGCCACAGCCCATCGTTTAGTAGGGCCTTTACTGACGACCGACATTCACCATCACCGGCACAGAAGAAAGAAGTAAGCTTTTCAACCGAGAATGATGACATAGTAGATGTCAATAACACCATGTTTAAAGCTGACGCGATTCAAGCCAGCTGGTGTCCAAATAAGACGTCCATCCATCAGGTAATTTAGAATACTGAATTTAGCATATATTCCTGTCTTTAACAGTTTTTCTATATAAGTTTACATATATTTTCTTTGCAGAACATTCTCCTTCAACCCATTAATTTGCGATTACAAAAATTTCTGTGAAGTATTCAAAATTCAAAATTTAATCATTTATAAATTAAATTCACTTATTGGAACTAAAAGTAATAATTATTCAGGGAAGTTTACGAAATACTATTCTTTTGTTGTTTGTTTGTAATGAGGTTCTGGTGCATATGTTGAATTTTTTTATATCGTTAACACGTAATACAACTATTATTGAATGGGGTAATTATCGTTTGATTGTGTTTATTGATAGCCTTCAAAGAGGATAAATAACACTGGTAAGTACGTTGCTTTTAAGCAAACTAGCTATAAGTATTTCGTTGTTTTTTTTTATATTTTGAGATGATTGATGTGCGTTTGCTATTCAATACTACTATATACTGATAACTGCTGTCATAATTTCAATAACAATATAGCGAAACGAGTATTAAAAATACATTTAAACAAGTAATTATGATTTCTGCTATTTTTGAATGAATGAGCGAAAAACACACGGCATACTGTGATCTATGTTGAAATTTATGAAAACATATGTGCATTGAAGTAAAACGCACTTCAGTTTGAAAGTTGACGGATATATGCTCTTTCTATACGTGGGTTCTCTACTTTTAATCTTTCTTTAGTTAAACTCGTCTGATGATGATGTAGCAAGCTGTGAACTTATCCGATATACAATTATTCATTCTCGTTAAAATCCGAAACAGCTGACTAACATTAGACTTTCGGTTTTAATGATGTCCATTAAAAGATTTGTGACATCGTTTTTATCAGGGTGATTGAAGTCGCTCTCACTTCAAACCTTTTCAAAGGAGCTGCTTCCTTAGAGAGTCGTTAATGTACTAGAGTCTAGTCAGCGAAGTGTTTTTAAAGTGTCTTGTTCTCAAAGATAAAATCCCTGATGATATTTATTGAAGCACTCTGACGATGAAAAGAAGGATACCAATTTAACGCAATGTAAAAGACGCCTTCCGGAACTAGGGCTCAATTCTCAGTGTAAATCGATCTTGAAATTGCGCTTTGTCTTAATGCAAAAAACTAATGACAAATTCCCACGACTGTCGCGTTTAGGCACATATAAATCCTGAAACATTTGTTATTAACAAGCGATGAACTCGGACATGTGGAAACAAATTGAATTCTCAAAGAACAGAAGATTCATCGTGAAATGCGAAACCGAGAAAACCCGCCTACAAAATGTGATACAGTGACGGTGCAGCCAACGTTGCATGTTTTCAATTCTCTTAAAACAGTAGTGGCGATTGCTATTAGAGTTTTATTTAATCAAAATGCCATCAACTCGTATGAAATGTTTTATCGTTAATGGAACAGCGTTGCAGGTCGCTGTCAGCAGTAACTGCTCAGTTAATATAATTGTCACTTGAGATAGTTTGATTCCATAAACTAATGTGTATAACTTGATTTCCAGCTACAGTTTTCCTACGGAAATTGTCAGTTTAATTATAATTGGAGTTGATTTGATTCATAGCGCAATAACATCATACTTACCCATTACAGTTCAAACACTATGCAGTTTATGATTGATATAAATATCAGATGATGGCTCGGGAAATTACAGTTATTACCTCTCGCAGCGAGGGGTATTAACATATTTTAGAATTATTCATGGTACGATACTCAGTTCTTCTTTGCGTCAGTCGTCTATGTCGTTTATAAAACTATCGTTGTAATTGCCAGTTTATTTATTATCATATTTTCGACTTAAAATATGACTTATTATTGTTATTGTAAATATGTTGAAAGTATTATTTTGCCTGTGCAGACGTTTTATGATTAGCATACTAGATAGCTTCTGTTTTGGTCAGTAACAAGGTCAGGCAGAAAGTCTGATGAGTTTCATCAACAATTCTGTCATTCTTAGTAGCAGGTGCACACTAAGCCGCTTCATTCCAGAAAGCTTTAATTTGGCGAGCGCCGATCCATGAGTTTAGCCACAGTAATAGTGTATTCTCATCCTTATTTTCAATTTTCAGTGGTTTGTAATCTACGCTATGTTTGTAGATGTTTTTTATGATATACCTCCGCCCCCATAATTGAATTTCACTGTTTTTTCATAGTTAAGAAATTACAAATAGCTAACCCGTACAACGCTGGATGAATTTGAATCTTCGAATTTTTACTCTGAATTCTCTTACTTTTATTGCCCTGTAAGGATGTTGTAACAGTTAAAATTGTATAAAAAATAAATTCTTTTTGATAAGAATGCTAAAAAAATGTTTTCGCACGTTCTCTGATATAATTTCAAAGGCTCCTATTGACTATTATTGATTGATTGATCGCTTCAATCTAGTGTAATTCGAAAAGTCCCATTAGTTTATACTTCCAACTCCCTGGTTTATACAATGTTAAACTTATGATCTATCCAATTTTTCTAAATCTATATTTTTTTATTTTTGTTTCGTAGCATACACTATGCAAGTAACAGACTCTAGACAACATCACTTCGGAAAAGCAGTGAACGTATGACGAAAGCCTTTAACCTTCCTCCCGAAAAGAGGCGATAAAGCGAGACCAATTTAAGAGGTGGACAAATTGACTAAAAATATCGCGGCATTATATCATTATATTATAGTTAAATGGGCGGGTTTCAAATTTGGTTAATTAATAAAAACCGCATCACAGGTCAATTATAGGGGGAACGTTCTACGAAATGATTAAAATTGATATGTTCATGGTTTAGTATACTATTCAACGGATGACTTGACCGGTGATTATATGTTTAATTGAGGTAATCCACTTTTTTGGTTGACAGTTGTCGACGCCGTAAAAGTTACTTCCTGTGGTCAATCTAAAATATTTATAGATGAGAGAAAAAAATTCTAATGGGAAGAATATGTTTTTTTATGTTGCAGATAGGAAATTTAGAACTTACTTTTCTCGGAACTTGGTCGATTAAATTACGCCATAACGCTGTAGTTTTTAATCATCTGATAGACTGCAGTCCGCCTGTTTCTCTTCTCGTTGTGACGTTTTGGCTGTAGATGGCGTCAGTGAATTACCATGGATATAAAAACAAAAGGAATATAATTATCATAATTGTGTAATTTGATACTTGTGGTGTTTTATTGGCGATGTGTTTATTGGCGAAATTGCTTCATTTTAGCTACTGTATTAAGTGTTTGTACTGGACTGTTGTAATTGTGTTCGTATTTGAAAACAGATCCCATCGTTTAAGGGTAAACAATTATTCACAAATAAATTCCATATTGTTCAGATTTTATTCTAAATTTCAGTAAATTTTTATATTTAATATTAGAGCACACGGACAAATAAGATTTCAATAATTTATTAATATTCTGTGATATCTTATATAACACAGAATAATATTAGTATCCAGATATCCTTGTCTCAGTTTCACTAGTCGACGTAATACTGATGTCTATTGTAAAGCAAGAATCGTTTTAAAGTTCATGACCATTCTTTTATTTTTAAAAGATATTTTCGGAACTAGGAATAGTAAATTTGAACTTTTTTTAAGTTTCAAGTTTAACGAATAATTGTTCAATTTAGGAATACGAATTTTACATCGACTAACACGTTCCATATGTCAGTTCATTACTCCAAGGTTTCATGCGCCTTTTTGTAAAATAAATTGAATGATTGTAAAAAGTATATTTTTGAGCTGTTTATATCACTGTGTATATACGATTGTAACATAAATTCTTGTCTGGTTTTGTGATCGATGTGTTTACTATTTTATTATTTCTAAATACAGTTTTCTAGTGACTTAAAAATGTGCCTTAGAATTTTTTATTAATTGGCATATTGTAAATCAAATTTAAAACTGTCGTTTTTGTCGGGTTGCGTCATCGGTGTTAATACGATTTTAAAACGATTACAAGCTTGTTTCAAGTCAAATGCCACGAATTGCATGCTGGTCTTCAGTACCGAAAAGTAGTCTTATTCAAGAATTATTCCCAGTAACTTTATTTATGCATTGCCATTCTTGTTGGTTTCTTTTAAGAAAGACAGTTTTTCTAAAAATTTGTATGACAACATAAAATTATTATGTAATACTATATAATATACACGTTGACGTGTATTTTACTCATTATATTAGTTCACAAGTTGCTACAGATGCGAAACATAATTTCGATTAAATGTTGGTGATTTTGTAACGAAACTTCCATGGAACCTCAATGGGATTATAATGAGTCGCACAAGTTCATTCGTGGCAGAATCCTTCTGACATCACAGTGACACATACACATACCACACAAACTCCCCTTTTCAGACAGATTACTCACGAATTGTAGTTTTGTCGTGTGATTTATCAAAATTGCGGCATCTGAATGCGAGGAATCGAAACGTTTAATACCGGTACCCATAATCCAAAAAAAAATTGGCGATACATAAACAATATTATTTTTTCAATTATTTTTTGCGATTTCGATTGTCTTTCGTATCAGGACTATACTTTATATGTATAATAATTATATGAACACACGTCATACATGTTTGCGTCATTCTACATTATGTTCTCGTAAAAAAAGTTGCCAAGCTTCAGTGTTGCGCAGTCGGATCAGGGAGCTCTAGAATTTAGTTCCTTTCAACCTTGGAGAATAAGCTTCAACCTACGTTACACCAGGGAGGTGATATATATATATCACCTCCCTGGTTACACATAGCAGTGCAAGACAACAATTAATAGAAACTAGCTGAAACCCGTGAAACTCACGGGGATCATAGTGATCATGACAGAAGTATGATATACATGTATGTTGTTGGAGAGTGGATGTCAGGTAGGATAATCGTCTACCCACCTGCGCTAACCCGACCCTTAAGGGTTGTGGTTTATCCGAACCCCCCAAAATAAATCCTGCGGACGCATGACCTTAAGGTGATATACCCCCGTCACACCGGAAGCGCAGTGCCACTGCGGTTTTTGGTCAAAACCGCCATCACCGTAGTGACACCGCTAGTAGTTTTTCATAGTTTTCCCCTACAGTCAAACATGTGCTTTTCTTCGCGGTGCTACTGCGGAATCACATGGCGATCCCACTGAGTTACCACTGGGGTTTGATGGCGGTGTCACGGCAATTATTGGCGGCAGGACTGCGGTGTTGGCGGCAGCACTGCGGGGCTAGTGAGGTGCCACTGTGGGCCTGGCGGTGCTACTGCCGGGGTAGCACCGTGGTAGCACCACCATAGCCGAAGTAAAACCGCCACGGGATCGCGGTAGGGTCGCCAGTCTACTTTTTCGCGATTGCACTACGGAGGCACGGCGGTGATGGAGGTGCTACAGCGGTCCTTGTACGGTGCCACGGCGTCATGGCTGTGCCACGGCGGTCTTGGCGGTGCCGCGGCGATCCCACTGCGGATTGGCCCAACCCGCGGTGGCACTGCGGAAGTTTTGAACATGTTCAAAGTTTGCGCAGTGCGAAGGTCCGCGGTTTTGACAGTTTTCCGCGATGCTACGCGATCAATGACGGAACCACTGCGGAACCACGGCGATCATGGCGGTGCCACTGCGGTTTATGCCGTACAAGCACCACAGTGGCACCGCACCTCCGATGTGTCGGGGGTATGAGTTACGGTCATATAACTGTATAATTCTTTATTATTTATTTATTTATTATATTAATATTGTTATTGTTATTTTTATCATTTATTGTGCTTCGAAATGGTTTTGTTATTATTGGAGAATATGTAGCTGCCAGTTACAAATAGTGCGTGGGAAACGTGTTTTTTTGACGATGTCTTGGAATCTGTTGCATTGCCA
>JAYJLZ010138543.1:0-45657 GCA_036873915.1 Tubulanus ruber | reverse complement strand
GTTATTTCGGCCCCCGCTCTTTTGTTTATACAACAAATTTTTAACAGGCTCAACTCAATGGAATGGTTAAATTTAACAGTTGCAGCAAAGTTGCTAGGAATCGATAAGTCAGCCATCAATCATGATCCAACCGCTGAGCAATACGACAACGGCAAGCGCGGAACACACAGAAAGATTTCATCTGAATATGTAACCGCCAAAGTTAAGCAACTAAGAGATAAACAGCAAAATGAGGACATTACCAAAGCGAGGACGCGCAAAGAAATTGCACTAGCCAACATGGCAGAAGATGAGGCCGCATTAAAACGAGGTGAACTTGTTTATTGCTCTATCATCGAGTCGGGTTTATCCAACGCTTTTGCTAATTTTCGCAATAACTTGCTTTCATTGCCTAATCAGGTTTCGCCGTTACTTGTGAATCATAGTGATGTTTCACCGGTTCGGGCGATTCTTAATAAAGAATTTGAAATCATCCTAAGTCAATTACATGACGATATAGATAATATTGGCCTATGACAGAAATCGACAGCATTAATTTGCGTCGAATCTTTAAGTCAGCCGCCGAAAAGCTAATCCCACCGGAACCGATCACAGCATCAGAATTCACCGAAAAACACATCCCTATCATTGACGGTCCTCAAGCCGGAAGCAGAACACGATTATTCCCATTTCAAAGAGAAATGATCGACTGTGTTGATGATGATGATGTTCAGCGCGTTGTCTTTATGACATCAGCGCAAGTGAGTAAAACCACGATCATGAATTCTCAGCTTTGCCATTTGATTGCTAACAAGTCAGATAACATCATCGTTGCTCAAGCAACTCTCAATGACTTGCGATCATGGCGGAATACCAAAATCGAAAAGGTATTCGAACAGGTTGAACCGGTAAGGGAAAAATTACCGCCTCCACGCTCGCGTGATTTCGTTAATAACGAATCCATGACTGAACGGACCGATGGGCGGTACATCTACTATGTGACACTTGGATCACTGTCGGCCCTACGTGGTAAGACAGCCCGATACATTATAGTTGATGAGCTTTCGGCGGCAGAACAATTGACTGATGAGGGTTCGCCGCTCGCGCTATTAGAACAGCGTCAAACCACTTTCGGCACAGACCGAAAAATCATAATTTCCTCAACACCAACCTATAAAAACGATCCAATTCATACCGAGTTTCAACAATCAGATCAGCGTCATTTCTATGTGCCTTGTTATCACTGCGACACTTGGCAGCTTTTGGAGTGGGAAAACGTAAGACTACAGCTCATAGAAGATCCGAACGATCCTAACGGTAAAGGCCGCAAAGTACCTGATGGCGCAATGTACCATTGCCCGCACTGTGATCACGCGGTTACTGATGGTGAAAAGCGGTTGATGGTTGATAAAGGCGAATGGAGAAAGCACAACAATGATCCAATGTGCCGAACAGCCGGATTCTATATCAACCGGCTATACAGCCCGTTTGCTAGTTGGGAAACCGTAGCAAATGACTTTATAGACGCATTGGCTAAAAACTCTTATCAATCTTTCATTAATACATCACTTGGTTTGCCGTGGACAGATGTTGATGATGAGTTAGATGAACATGAACTGATGAGCCGGCGTGAATTGTTTGATGAAAACGATCTACCAGATGACATTTTGCTCATCACTGCCGGAACAGATGTTCAGGGCGACCGAATCGAAACAACGCTTATAGGTTGGGCCGAGGGCGAACAGGCATATGTTTTCAAGCATCACGTTGAATTCGGAGATACAGAGGGCGTTGAGTCTGATGTCTGGAATCGATATGACGAATTCTTGAAAACCAAGTTTAATGTCAATGGTAAACAAATGCGTATCGCCGCCGCTTGTGTGGATTCCGGCTATATGTCAGATCAAGTTATGAAATGGTGTAACCAACGCAAAGGCCGTGGCGTTTTTGCGATCAAAGGTTCGAGCCAATCCCGCGATAGATTCATTCCTCAAAAAATCAGCAAGTCTGCAAAAGCTCGCGAGTTTCGTTTATTGGGCGTTACTCAGGGTAAAGACATCATCTTTCGCCGGCTTAACGGCAAAAAGACGGGCCGTTACTCATTTAGATTCAGTCACAAGCTTGATCGTGATTATTTCGAAATGCTCACAGCCGAAGAAGCAAGATCAAGAATCGTGAAAGGCTTTTCAATCCGTGAATATCACAAGGTTAGAAAGCGCAACGAGGCGCTTGACTGCCTCTTGTATGGGCTTTCAGCAGTAAAGCTATTAAATCCTAGTTGGGAGATCTTAAAGCAGCGTAAAGAGCCAGAGATCGAGCCTGACGAAGATGTTATCGAGGAAGCGCCAAAGGAATTACCACAGCAGCCAGATAGGCCGGAAAGATCTATCAGGCGACCAAGGCAAAGAGGTTGGTTAAATGGCTATTAAAATAGATGGATTACCAAGAGCGATAGTGAAAGGCGACACGTTAGCGATCACCGTTTCAGGCAGCGTCCCTGATGGGGCAAAAGCTCACTTTTGGTTAGAGAGTGATTTCAACAAGATCGGGTCAGATGATTTTGAGTTCAAAGACGGTAAAGCCGATATAACGTTTTCTCATGAAAAATCGCGTGAATTTTTAACGGGTGATTACATTCTGACAATTCGTTCTTATGTGGATAACACTGTTAAAACCTTGTTCGCTAGTCCTATCAAAGTTGTGGACTACTTGAACAGCGACACGATTGAAGAATTAAAGATGTGGCAAACACACATCAAGGCCATCGATGCGGCGTTAGGCAGAAGCGGAAAAAGTGAATACAGCTTTTATATGATCGCCGGCAGACAGGTTAACAAGATGCCGCCAACAGAATTGATTAAGTTGCGCGAGTATTTTTTAAAGCAGATCGCTAACGCTAGCAACAAGATTGATGCAAGCGGAGGCAGGAAGAATAAAAACGTAATCATTCATAAATTCGGGAAAATGTACTAATGGGAATCTTTTCTTTTTTTAAGAAAAAGGAGCCTGAACCGCAATTCAAAAACTCATCAGAGATGAAACGCTCTTATTACCAAGGGGCGAACATCAGCAAATTGCAGAGCACTTGGAATTCAATGCCTCGCAATGTCAATGATGCCAACTATGAACTAGAAACCATGCGTGATAGAGCGCGTGATATCTGCACAAACAATCCCTACGCAATGAAATATCTCGATCTATGCGTTCAAAACGTGGTCGGTAGTAATGGGATCGTTTTCAAATCATCGCCGCGTGACATTGGCGGCAATGTTGATGAAAAAGCAGCGTTAGTCATACAAAGAGCATTTGATGAATTTTGCGGAGACAGGAATCTGTTTTCAGCAGACGGTCGAAACAACATGATCGAGTTTCAGCGATTAGTCACTCAGATTCGCGCCCGCGATGGTGAGTGCTTTATTTTGCTGCATCGCAATTTCAAAAACAGCCATAAATTTTCAGTAAGCATCATCGATGCAAGGCGCGTTGATTTTGGCAAGCAAGGCAAGCTATCGAACGGAAATAATGTGATGAATGGCATCGAATATGATGAATTCGGAAAGGCCGTGGCTTATCACATCATTAAAGAGGACGTTCAAGAGGGCAAGCTTTACGACACCAAAGATTATAAGCGAGTCATCGCAGCAGATGTCATTCACTTTTATGAACGGCGATATGCTGATGATAGGCGCGGAGTTACGGACCTTGCACCGGTAATGAAACCATTAAGGGACTTACAAGGATACGCAGACGCGGAACTGGTAGGGGCTAGAGTTGGCGCAGCTCAAATGGGCTTTTTGACTACCGCTGATAATGGTGAATATCAGTATCAGGGTGATGAAAAGCTCGATGATGGAACGATCATCGATCAAGTCGAACCGGCACGAATCGTGAAATTGCCGGCGGGCGTAGACTTCAAAGCATTTACGCCGCAAAACCCCTCAGCAAGCTTTTCAGGTTTCGTCCAGAAGACGCTTGAAAGTATCGCAACTGGTCTAGGGGTCTCATACAACCACCTTGCATCAGATATGGGATCGCTTAACTACTCATCAGCCCGTTTCCAAGGGCTTATCGAAAATGAACGTTGGAGAGCTAAACAACGCTCAATGATCGATGAAATTCTCACGCCAATTTTTACAGCATGGTTAGAGGTCCAACTTTTACGGGGTCTAGGTGGCTTGCCTATCACAAGGATAGCCAAGTTTAAGCAGTGCCGATGGATACCGAAAAGTTGGCGATCAGTCGATCCCGAAAAAGAGATCAAAGCACTACAGATTGAGCTTGAGGTAGGCGTTACATCGTTAACTCAAATAATCACTGAGAGAGGCGATATCCCAGAGGAGATTTTCAACGAACTGTCAGAAGAAAAAAAGCTGATGGAAAAGTTTGGCCTGAATCAAGAATCAAAAGAGGAACAGAAAAAAAATGAAACTGAAACCACAAACAAGACAGTTGGAAATGCAAGTTCAGGAGATTAGCGACAACGTTATTCAACTGACATTTTCTAGTGAAGCGGTGGTCGCTCGCTCATTTGGTAATGAGATTTTATCTCATGAAATCACATCTGTTGATTTGCATCGAATGAATAGCAAGGCCCCTGTATTACTTAACCACAATCCAGAAGTTCAGATCGGCGTTGTTGAACGCAGTTGGATTGAAGACGGGAAAGGCAAAGCTGAGATTCGTTTTAGTCGTAACGCTCGCGCCCAGGATGTGAAGCAAGATGTTTTAGATGGAATCATGCCGAATACATCTGTTGGTTATCGAATTCTAGAAGCAGAAGAAAGAAAGGGCGGTGATTTTGTTGTTACTCGATGGACTCCATTTGAGCTAAGTATCGTTTCTATCCCCGCTGATATTTCTGTCGGTTACGGTCGAAGTGATGACGTAGATGAAAACGATGTTGAGCTTATCCGTCAAGAGCCAGAGCCAGAAATCGAGCCAGAAAAAACCGAAGAAACACCGGAACCAGAAAAAGAGCCAGAGCCAGAAATCGAGCCTGAATCAGACGATTCAAGCGAAGAAAGTAAACGTCATATGTCCATTCAAACAATTGCAACAATGTATGACGCCAAAGAAGACGGGGCAAACGCTATCCGCAGCGGAATGAGCGTTGAAGATTTTCAACGTTCGATTTTAGACAAAATATCATCTAACCAAGAAGAAGAAATCGAAATGAAAAAACCACAAGCATTCTCAATTGTTCGCGCCCTTAATGCACTAGCTGATGGTGATTGGTCCCGCGCAGAATACGAAAAAGAAATTTGCGATCAACTACGCACCGAAAACACAAAAGGTATTTCTGTTCCTGCATGGGCTATGCGAGCCTCAACGGATGCAGCAGCAGAACAAATGAAAGTTATTCAGCCTGATAGCGGTAAAGAATTGGTCGATGATCAGCTATTGGTCGGTGAATTCATCGATGTTCTATATAACAACTCTTGGTTATCAACGGTTGGTGTTCGCCGTATGGGCGGCCTAGTTGGCGACATCACGATTCAAAAGAAAAGTGAAAAACCGGCTTTCGGTTGGTTAGCAGAAGCAGCAAACGTGACTCTTTCAAACTTCCAAGTTGGAACGTTGAAGATGTCGCCAAAAACCATGGCGGGCGGTGTTGGTGCATCACGTAAATTGATGATGCAATCAACGCCGGCAGTAGAAAACCTGATTCGTCAGTCGATCATTGAGGGCGCAGCCGAAGCCGTTGAACAATACCTATTGAATTCAACCGGAGCCGGTGAATCACCTAAAGGTGTATTGCCTCGAATCAAGGCGGCACAAACAACCGATGCGGCGAAAGTGATTGATCGTACACATCTAGTGAATGCCGTTGCGAAGATTCGTGAAAAAAATATTCGCGGCTCACTTTACGTGATGATGAATGCTGAAATGTCGGGAATCTTGATGAACACGAAAACAGCCGGCAAAGATTCTGGCGTTCCTCAGTTCGTTATGTCTGCAAGCCGTTTGGATTGTGGCGAGTTGCTACCGGTTGTTATTACAGAGCATATGCCGAAAGGTCAGATCTTAATCGGTGATTTCTCTCAGCTTATTGTTGGTGCATGGGGCAATGTTGATCTTGTTCCTGACACGTCAACACTTGCTGCATCAGGCGGTTTGGTGATCCGCTTATGGCAGGATATGGACATGCAATGTCGTTATGAAGAAGCATTCCATCTAATCAAAAATGCGCTAGCTTAAATCTTATGTTTACAGAAGATTTTAGCATTTTCTTTGATACAGAAGATTTTGCCGAAGAAATCACGTTTCAACCGGAGGGCGGCATTGGTCGCCCTGTTACCGTGATTTTTGATCGTCCATATTACGAATCAAACTCATCAACGGCGGGTGTTGCCACCTCATCACCAACTCTATTGATGCGAGAAATTGAAGCGCCAGAAATCGAATATGGAGACATATTCATTCGAAGATTTCAGCGTTTTTATGTGCGATCTACTGAGCCGGACGGAACAGGTTTGATTCGTGTCATTTTAGACACGGAATAATGCATAAAAGAACCGAAATTAGGAACCTAATTTATCAAGCATTAAAGAAAGCTGAAATTAAGGTCCATAACCAACGTTATTACCCGATCCAATTAGAAAAATCCCCTTACTCTCTTATCTATACGCATTCTGAACAAGTCGAATACGCATCAGCAGCTTTCCCGCGTAGCAGACAGCGTTCAATGCGTCTTATCGTTGAAACCATAGCAACTGGAATGAGCATCGATGACAAGCTCGATGATGAATCAGAACGTATCGAAAAAGTTCTAAATACATCGATCGGACTAAACATTAAATTGCTGTCGATGTCCGTTCAAACAGATGCAACGGGCGAAAGGCCCATAGGTGTAATGGTCAGTGAGTGGGAAATCATCTATCTAGATCGGGAAACAAAAGGAGTGTAACCGCATGGCGGGTATTACCGATATTTTCACGGGTTTAGACACAACCGTATTTTATGGCGAAGCAGGGAAACTGGCAGTCGCAGACATCATCAAAGAGATCACAGATTGCAATGCAATTCCGACTGTTGCATCAGAGCGCACGATCATTGATGTACCGACATTCGGTGCGGAGTACAACCGCAAGCTGATTGGTCAGTCGTCCGTTCCTAACATTGATTTAGTTCTCAACTGGAAACCAGATGATGAGGGCCATAAAGGATTGTTAGACGCTCACAACAAGAAAACAAAGCTAGCTTTCAAAGTGGTTTATACATCTGGCGCGGGTGAAAACTACGCAGTGTTTGAAGCATATGTCGCGACATTCTCAACAGATGCGCCAATCGATAAC
Source organism: Tubulanus ruber (assembly GCA_036873915.1). Taxonomy (NCBI): domain Eukaryota; kingdom Metazoa; phylum Nemertea; class Palaeonemertea; order Tubulaniformes; family Tubulanidae; genus Tubulanus; species Tubulanus ruber. The sequence goes on along the minus strand of JAYJLZ010138543.1, from coordinate 38,383 downwards.
GTATCAACGGCGACTTGTTCGCTTGCTGTCGATGGTGGAATCGAAAGAAGCTCACAAGCTTAGTTCAAATTTAAGGGCGCTATATGCGCCCTATTTTTTTTAGGATCAAACAATGTTTAACAGTATTGAAGAACTAAAAGTTCTAGCAAATCGCACTACAAAAATCATCGAGCTTAAAGATATTGGTCGTTTCAAGATTCGCGCTTTATCGGCGGCAGAATCAATAGAAGTGATGAAGCATGATGAAGACATTCACATCAAAACGGTTATGCATGGCCTTATCAATGAGCAAGGCGAGCGCATTTTCAGCAATGAGTCACTTGATACATTGCGAGAATTGCCGGCAACGGTAGTGGTTCAGATCTCGACCTCGATCATGGGTATGTCTGAACTAGCAGATATTAAGGATGTAGAGGAAAAGTAAGGGCCAATCCGTTTAAAAGGTTTGTCTTTAGATTGGCAATTCAAACGGGTTGGTCACTTGATTACATTATGTCGCTCGAAAAGTCGTTATTACATGAGCTTTACGTTTTCTGTGAATTCATCGAGCCAATCGGATCACTTGAAGATTCTCAAAGAATCGGACAGCTCGCGTCACTAATCGGAACGCTAAAGAGTAACAAGAAATTCAAGCCATCAGATTTCTTTCCTGAACTTGAAAACATTTCACTTAAACAGCGAGAAGACAAGCAAAGGGACCGCATCAAAAACGGTATTGATTGGCTTTTTCACGGCACTGATTAAGGAAAGGCGATGAGCAAGCAAAAGTACAACATAGAGATCACGGCTAGCGCCAAAGATGCGATAAAAGCTTTTAAATCTGTTTCTAAGTCCGGCGATAAATTAGCCGGAAGCATGAAAGGCAATGGAAAAAGTATGTCACAGGTTTTCAACCTGATGAAAACTGGACCATTGGGAGCAGTTGGGGCCGTTGCGGGATTGACAGCGGCTTTTGTTGGTTTGTCGGCCACTATTGCGGCCAATGTAAGAGAGTCGGCCAACTTTGCTAGGATGTCTGATTTAAGTATTGGTGCATTCAAAGCATTGGACTTTGCAGCCAAGCAATACGGGATGACTGGCGAACAAGTCGCAGACATCACGAAAGATATTACAGATAAAGCTCAGGAATTCGCGAGGGACGCAACCGGTCCTTTTATGGACTTTGCCAATGAGCTAAACCTAACAGAAGAACAAGCAAAATCGTTAGCCGGTGAAATGGTTCATATGTCTGGACCTGAATCGATGGGCCTGATGGTTTCTATGATGGAGGATGCGGGCCTTACATCAAAAGAAATGACTCAAGCACTAGAATCGATGGGGAATGACTTAGCAAAGCTAACGCCGTTATTTGCTGATCAATCATCAGAGCTTGAAAGGCTAGAAAATCGATTCGGTACATTAACCAATGAGCTTGATGATAGCGAGGTTAAGTTATACACCGACTTTGCCGAGTCAATCGATCTTGTTACATCGTCACTTTTCAGCATGTTGGAAAATGCACTTCTCCCCGCGCTTGCACCAATGACAGAACTTGCCGATGCAACAGCGCATTTTTTCGCGACTATGAATTCAGGAACAGAGGCCGCAAGATATGAGCGACTAGCTGAAATCAGAACAGAGATTAGTGAGTTAGAAACTGAAATAGATAATAACTCATCAGCATGGGGTCGATTTAAAAATTCAGTAACAATGACCTCAACTGATTCAAAGATTCTAAAAGATGACCTTGAGAAATTAAGGAAAGAATATGAATCACTAAACGAATCGCTAGGATTAGCCGCCCCAAAACCAAAGCTAAAACCGGAGGGCGAAAAAGAAACCAAAACCAAAACTAAAACAACAGTTGAGGTTAAAACCAAATTCAAATCAACACTTGATGATAGAAAAGCCGCTGACAAGTTAGGCGAATCATTATCAATGGCTATTAGCACACCGGTTGAAAAGGCTAAAGCCACTTTCGCAAAAAACATGGAAGTCATCAACAAGGCATATGAGAAAGGCAGCGCAAAACATACTGAGCTTGAAATACTAGCGCAGGAACGCCGCGATGAGGCCATTAGAAAGTCAAATGAAAAACTAGCGAAAAATGCATTAGTTTTCAAAGCTAAATTAGCCGGCGATGAAGAAGCATTAAGCGAACATATATATCAGCAAAAACTTGAAAAGGCTCGTGAGTATTTCACAGATAAAAATGAGCTAGAAGAAGTAGAGCGAATGCTCGAAGAAGAACGCAATGCAGAGAAAACAGCAAAGGTTATAGAAGATTCAAACCTAGCAAAAGAAAGACTAACGGCCAATGCATCTGGTCAATTAGATTTCGACACTCGAATTAAAGACAAAGAAAGCGCGTTACAAGTCAAATTCGGACAAGACATGCTAGGCGAAATGGCAAAAGAATCAAAAGCAGCATTCCAAGTTCAAAAGGGTTTAAGAATTGCAAACGCGATCATGAATACTTATGAAATGGCTACCGGTGCTTTTAATGCAATGGCTAGCATTCCTTTTGTTGGTCCCGCACTAGGCGCAGCAGCAGCGGCGGCGGCGGTTGTATTTGGTATGAAACAAGTTAAAACAATTCGTGAACAAGAATTCAAAGGCCAAGCTGATAAAGGTATCGATTCGGTCCCAATTGGCGGGAATTCAACATGGGTTTTAAAACATGGTGAAAGAGTTGTTCAACCAGAAGCAAATAAAAAACTTACCAAATATTTAGATGATCAAGACAAACCAAATAAAAAGAATGTTGATTTTAATTATAACTTTACCATAAACGGCAATGTAACTGATGAGGAATGGTTTAACGATAAGTTAGCAGAGCATCAGGATTTCATAGCTCAACAGGTATTAGAAACCATAGTGAACGGATAATGAAAATAGATTTACCGATATCGGCAAAATTGAGCAAGGTGAAAATTAACAACAATTTTAAAACCTCAATCAGTGAGGCTATTAACGGTAAACAAATTGTTACGCCGTTAGGTTTTCAAAGATTCAGTTTTGACCTTGAATTTACTTTGCATCAAGATGAAATAAGAGAATTTGATTTATTCATGATGAAACTAAAGGGAAGATTAAACACTTTCTCTTTGAAAATCCCTTATATTTATTTAGTTAAAGATACGCTATTGCGCGGTTTAATTACTGCAAAAGCAACCAACGCCGGAGCCTCATTGATTAATCTATCTGGTATTGATTCCGGCACATTTTACCCCGCTGATATTATCCAGTTAAGCTCAAGTGATAAGCTTTATATGGTTGAAAGTTATAGTCAGTCAAAGGGGATACTTTCAATTATTCCGCGTCTAATAACAGATTCTGTTGATGGTGATTTGGTTAAGTACAAGGATGTAAAACCAACGTTGCGACTTAAATCTGATAAATACACCAAAGAATATAAGAATGGTCATGACATTGTAAATGTAAGAATTTCAGCGGAGGAAGCATTTTGATTGATTACGCAATATTAGTCGATATCAGGTTTTCAAAGCTCAATTCAATTCATGTTTCAACGGCTCAATATGATGTTTTGTGGAACGGGACCAAATATAAATCTGTCGGTGATGTTATTGATATTTCTAAAAATAAGACAGTTAGAGGAATCAAATCACCAACTACAAAAGTCACATTAGCCGGTGAAGCTCAAGAATATATAAATGCAATAAGTGATGGTCTTTATATAAACGGCTCAATATCAGTTGCACTGGTAAAGATAGATACTTCGGGCAAAGTGATACATTCACAACCAATCGCCGCAGGGATGATGAATAAACCGAAAATAAGCAGAAAGATTGGTTCAATTAAAACAGAAATTGAAATTCAACCGCCGTTTATTTTATTCGAAAAAGCACTTGGGACTTTTCCTGTTGATTCATTGCAAAGAATAAGATCAAAAGGCGATTCAATCTTTCAATATGCTCATGAGGCGAGGGTTATAAAATGATTTATCAATGGGATTGGGACTCAATAAGTGATTTTATTCACAACCAAAATCATTATTCTGTTGAGGCTATAAAGGATAGAGTTGATTCAATCCCGCTTGTCTATGGGCGAGCAAAGATTAAGTTAACTCCTATATATAGAGACATCTACGGGATTTTTGCTGTCACTGTTCTTCCTATGTGCGAGGGCAAGATATCAGGTGTTGAACAGGTTTATATTGATGAAACCGCAGCCATGAGAAGCGGGCAAATCATTCCTGATGGAGTAATCACGCACAGTAATTATAATGGAATGGTTTCAACCGGAATTAATCAATATGAAATTGAAATAAAAACAGGGTCAAAATCTCAATCAAAAATTAAAATATTTGGTGATAAATTCCCTAAATGGGGAACTACAAAGCGCGGTGATAACATAGCTTTGCTAGGAGTTAAATATTTTTCTTGGTTTGAAAAAGGAAAGGTTGTTCAATTCCCTGAAATATCAGTCGATGTCATGGGGCGAATGGTCTCACGATTAGAGACTAATCAATCAGTCGGAATTTCCTTTAATGCTGCATCGTTTTTATATGACTTGATTACAAATAAAAGATTTGGGGCGGGCGTTCCTGAATCAATGATAGATAAAGAATCATTTATCGTTGCTGCAAAGTATATAGAATCAAAACGTTTAAAAGCTAACGGAGTTTTAGACACTAGTAAAAGCGTCAAAGATTTATGCAAAGCATTGTTAAAAGCTTTTCATGGTGATTTGTATGAATACGGCGGAAAGATAAAGCTAACATTCAAGAGGACCGCAACAACGCCGGTTATGTCTTTTGATGAAAGTTCTATTATCAATAAGTTTGATGTTGTTTATCCTGAATCTAGAGCAAAAGCTAATGTTTTAATAGGTAAATACGTTGTCGGTGGTGTTGAGCAAACAGCGACTATACCAAAAGAAGCAACAAAACAGATGATTGAAGACGGTGTGATCAAGCCTAATAATGTTGATTACAATATGGTTAATGACAAGAGGACCGCAAGCTATCTGATGAACATTGATTACAATCAGATGAAGCAACGCAGGGCCATTGAATTTAGCGCCGGTTATGAGGCTTTTGAATTGGAAATTGATTCTGTTATCGAGGTAACAGAATCAAAAAACTCACTCGATAAGACGCTTTTTATTGTCGATGAAATTGAGCGAAGCATCATCAAGAATTTTGGTGTTTGTAAGATTAAAGCGACAGAATATAAAGCCTCAGATTATGGTTCAACCGGTGAGATTCAAGATCCAGAACCAAAGCCAACGGTTAACAGATATGAATCGCCAGTACCAAAAAATTTAAAGGTTGTTAACAAATCAGTAACTGGTTATTCGACTGTTTCACTTGCATGGGATGACATCGAAGATTTAAACGCGATTGAGTATGTCATCGAGTACAAGAAGCCAAGTGATCAAAATTGGCAAGAGCTAGGAACGATAAAACAAACACCATTTCATATAAGCCGGTTAAGCTCAGGAAGATATGATTTTTCTGTAAAAACGGTTAATAGATTTGGTATTTACTCAGCTAGAGCCATCATCACTAGCGTTGATTTAAAAGATGATAGAGTTTATCCAAAGCCTGATAAGGTGATGATATCTAACAATAAATCATCAGAAACAATAAGCAAAACTAAAGACTGGTTTATCAGTTGGGATGATGTCAGAGCCAAATCACTTCCAGGATATAACGATAATTCAGAGGGCAGCACGTTTGGCGCATATTTTGATCATTACCTTGTAACCATAAAGCATGGAAACGATGTAAAAAGAACGGCAAAAGTTCAGACAAGCGATTTTATATATCCGTTTACTGATGCTGTAAAAGATGGTTTGAGTAGAAACATTACGTTTGAAATTCGGTTCGTTTCTAAATCTGGCGCAACATCACAAGCCGCAATACTGGCAGCGACAAACCCACAAATTATAGGTTTATCAGGCGTAGATGTAAGCGGCGGTTTATCTGGTTTATATGTTCAGTTCGATATGCCTGATGATGTCGATTTTGACGGCGCAGAAATCCATTTTTCTAAAGATTCAAAGTTCAAGCCATCAGCAGCAACATTGGCGGCAACGTTGAATAATACCAATAGCTATGCGCGAGCATTCGCACAAAAGGACAAGGGCCAATATTTCTGCAAGGTTGGTGCTTTTGATTGCTATGGCAAAGACGGCATTGTTTGGAGCGCGACAGAGCCATTCAGCATTGCTGACGTAAATGTTTTTGTACCAGAGATTAACGAATCAGACGTTATTAAAATGATTCTAGGCAAGACCGGTGAGATCGATGAAAACGCAAAGCTCATCGCTAAAGAGATCACGGATAGAACGAAAGCAGTAAAAGCCGGTGCTGATAAGTTGGCTCAAGAGATCATCAACCGAGCCAGTGAAAAGAAAGGGATTGAGGCTTTAATAACGAAAGAGACAAACGCACGTAAAGCCGCTGATACTGCATCGATGACAGCTACAAACAAGCAATTCGCAACTATTAATAATAATGTTGCAGCATTGCAGACCACGACAAAAGCTATCACAACAAAAACTGATGCGCTAAGCAGCAAGCAAACAACGTTGATCAGTGACATTGGAAAGAACAAATCAGGGCTAGCAACAGAGGTTAAGACAAGGGCTGATCAGTTCAAGTCCATCAGTGAAAGTATAACGACACTGACATCTGATTTCGGGACCAATAAGGCCACATTTACAAAGCAATTTAAGGCTGTCACTGACTCTCATCAATCATTGTCAAAAAGCGTAACTAACCTAGAAAGCAGCATAGGAAGTGACAAAGCAAGTTTAACTAAAATTGCTCAAGTCACTGATGGCATGAAAACCGAATACATGATCAAGGCTAAATCAAATGGTCTGATTGCCGGTATCGGGTTGATGACAGACAGCAAGACTCAAAAATCCGAGGTTGGGATAGTTGCGAATAAGTTTTTCATCGTTAATTCTGAATCCGATATGTCAAAGCTTGATAATAAAAAGATTCCATTTTCAGTTATAGATGGTCAGGTCATTATCAATGATGCTGTTATCAAGCGCATTGACGCATCAAAAATCACCACTGGAATGCTCCATTCAAGTGCTGAAATAACAACGGGAAGCGGGACAAAACAGGCGGGGATGAGTGGCGGATCAGGTGTTAAGTTTTGGGCCGGTAATTCTGTTCGAGATCAAGCGCCTTATCGTGTTACTGAGGATGGTTCATTTTTTGCGACAAAAGCGACTGTAACCGGAAAAATTAACGCAACATCAGGAACGTTTGACAATGTAGTTATAAATGAAAGTAGCGTATTTAAAGGCATTGTTTATGCGGATAAAATTTCCGGCGATGTTCTAAAATTTTACAAATCAAATGGATTATCATCATTTGATTATAAGCGGTCAGTTGGTAACAATCCTGATGTTTATACAATTTTGGAAAATCTTGTTTCTAAGTCAGAAACGAGTAAGGCAATAACACTAACAACTAACTATTTAAATGTTGGGAAAACGCCATACGCTAGGAAAATATATGGCATGGATGGTCTAATGGTGATTGTTGAAACTCCCGCAACATATAATCCTGCAATACATTATATAAGAGTTACGGCGACTCTTTACCCGATTGATTCAGGGGCGGGAACAACAATGTCCTATGTTTGGGAGAACGTACCATATATTGCAAACTTAGCATTAAAACAAGCAAAACGGCCAAGTCCATCAATATTGCCACAAGGAAGTAACTCAAGAATTGTTGCTTTGATGACAAATACTTCTGGAAGTATTAAAGCGAATAAAGACGGTAAGTATGGGTTAAAAATGGTAGTTAGGGCCTATGATGCACTTAATAAAACTAATCCAAAACTTACAGGTGTAAGAGCTTATATGATGGGCGGTGATGAAGCATCATTACAATTTCTAATAGAAAAAGATTGATTAAGGCCCGCATTTAGCGGGCTTTTTTTATGGAGGAATCAAAATGCGACAACAACGCGCAAAGATGGATATATACATTTATCGCGGTGATACCTATGAGGAAGTTTTACAATTTTTCAGAGATGATGAATTCACAATTCCGATTGATATCAGTGACGCAACTATCACAGGGACAGCAAGAATCGGTCCAAATGATTTTAAATGGTTCGACCTCCCTATCACGGTAACAAATGCAAAGCAGGGCTTGTTCATGATTAAAATGAGCAATGATTTTACAACAAAGCTAGGCAAGGTTGGTGAAACGCACACAGGGCGATTTGATATTCAAATAGTTCGAATAGGTAAGACGTTCACGTTTGCTACAGGCAATTGCATTGTGACCGATGATTACACATATGAGGGCTAAGTTATGATGTATTTGAAACGTACCATAACCGGCGGCGCGGTTGTTGGCACTGACAAGAGTGAAGCATTTTTAATATCGTTAGGAAGTGCGCCGCATACACTTTTCATGATTGATGAATTTCCAAGAGAATTTAGGAACTCAGGCGATCTATTGATGATTGATGCCAAGAAAGAACGGTTCATATGGACTGATACTGTTGGCAATTCATCAAAGCTTGAGGGTAAAACGAAAGCTGAGGTTATCGCGGAAGCTCGCACCGGCTATGAGACAGCAGCGGTCGCAGTTAAAAAGTATCTTGCGATAAAAGGTAAAGCGGTTGATTCAGCCTTGTTAGAGGGTAAGAACAGAGCAAGCATTATCACTGATGCTCGCGCCGGCTACGAGACAGCAGCAGTCGCAGCCACAAAGTATCTTGCGATCAAAGGCAAGGCGGTTGATTCAGCCTTGTTAGAGAAAAAAACGAAAGCTCAGGTTATCGCGGAAGCTCGCACCGGCTATGAGACAGCAGCAATCGCAGTTAAAAAGTATCTTGCGATAAAAGGTAAAGCGGTTGATTCAGCCTTGTTAGAGGGTAAGAACCGAGCAAGTATTATCACTGAATCTCGCGCCGGTTTAGCGGTCGAAAAGTCAGTATCGGATAGATTAGCGAAAAAGATTGAAACATCAGATCGCCCGAAAATCATCAGCGAATCTCGATCAGGTTTAGCCGGAAAGTTAAAGCCCGCTGATTATGGAACCGGAACAGCAAATCTAAGTTCAGTATTGCATGGTGATGGAACGTGGAAACCAATAACTTTGCATATGGATTCAGTAGGAACCGGAAAGCTTACAGATAGACCAAAAGCTGATGCGGTTAACAATGGTTCAATATGGGTTGTTTCGAGTGATACAGATGAAAACAACGGCAAATCTTTCATTAGTAATCAGAAAGAATGGTTAGAGATTACCGATCATAAATTGAAACAAGCTGACTCACGATACCTTGCTATTAAAGGTAATGCTGTTAACTCATTAAAGCTTGAGAGCAAAACGAAAGCTCAGGTTATCGCGGAAGCTCGCACCGGCTACGAGACAGCAGCGGTCGCGGCCACAAAGTATCTTGCGATCAAAAGCAAGGCGGTTGATTCATCAAAGCTTGAGGGTAAAACGAAAGCTGAGGTTGTCGCGGAGGCTCGCACCGGCTATGAGACAGCAGCAATCGCAGTTAAAAAGTATCTTGCGATCAAAGGCAAGGCGGCAGACGCAACGCTGTTAGAGGGCAAGAACCGAGCAAGCATTATCACTGAGGCTCGCACCGGTTACGAGACAGCAGCAGTCGCAGCCACAAAGTATCTTGCGATCAAAGGCAAGGCGGCAGACGCAACGCTGTTAGAGGGCAAGAACCGAGCAAGCATTATCACTGAGGCTCGCACCGGTTACGAGACAGCAGCAATCGCAGTTAAAAAGTATCTTCCAATCAAAGGAAAGGCGGCTGATGCTGACAAGCTCGATGGGATCAATTCTAGTCAATTTGTCAGAAATGATTATTTAACATCAAGAAAAATTGCTGATCTTGATGCGGCAGATAATACAGGCGTAAATTTCCATTACGGCGAATCAACATCAAAAAACAAGCCGTCAGGGACCGATCATGCGGTATTAACACAATCATTTAGTAATCAATGGTCAACGCAGCTTGCATCAGATTGGCGAACAAATAGATGGTATATACGAAATCAAAATGAGGGTAAATGGGGGGGATGGGCTGAATTATTCTCAACCGTAAACAAGCCAAAAGCAGCAGATGTAATAGGCGCATTTACTCAAGCATTAGCGGATAAGCGTTATTTTTTGAAATCTGGCGGAGCATTGACGGGTTTACTATCCGCGCCAAAGCGCCTAACAGTTGCCGGAGGCGCTACGATAGGCGGTAAAAATGTTACAGGAGCATCATTATTAATTGATGGAAGTTTGGGTATTGATGGAAATGAAATCTATGCAACATCAGATTTAATTATAGGGACCATTGCAAATTTAGTCTCAATTAAGAAAGGAACGGCTCAGCTTGCATCTTTCGATTCTGCCGGAATCAAAGAGGGTTCAACATATCTTAAAGATAAGTATTTAGGGAAAACCGCAAAGGCGACTGATTCATCAAAGCTTGAGGGTAAAACGAAAGCTGAGGTTATCGCGGAAGCTCGCACCGGCTATGAGACAGCAGCAGTCGCGGCCACAAAGTATCTTGCGATCAAAGGCAAGGCGGTTGATTCATCAAAGCTTGAGGGTAAAACGAAAGCTCAGGTTGTCGCGGAAGCTCGCGCCGGTTTAGCAACGACAGATTATTCATATTCTAGGGTTGATTCTAATGCTAAATACTTACTTAAAACTGCAAAAGCGGCTGATGCTGACAAGGTAGATGGAATTCAAGGCGCGTCACTTCTTAGATCTGATGCTGATGACACTTTCACAGGTGCTTTAATCGCAGGGAATAGAGCGAATTGCATTTTTGGTGTCTACGACGCCAAGAAAACTCAAGCTATTTGGTCGATGGGTACGGAATACAAATCTGATGTTAATGGCGCGAATTTTGGCAATCTTTATGGATTGGCTTACAAACATATAAACAACGGGACCGGCGGAGCAATGGCCGGAGGTCATCAAATTGTATTTTGTGCAAGTGGTTCAGCTAAATCAGCAATGGGTGATGGCTTATGGACATCAGGAAATGTCACGGCGTATTCAGATCGCAGAGTAAAAACCAATATCAAGCGCATCGATGACGCGTTAGATAAAGTTTCTAAAATCAACGGCTATACATTCGATAGGGTCGATGCTTTTGATGAAGATGGAAAGCCTTTAAAACAAACCGGCGTTATTGCTCAAGAGATTCAGAAAGTGTTGCCTGAAGCGGTTGTCGAGTCCGGTGAGAATGGTCATTTGTCGGTCGCATATGGCAACATTGTTGGATTGCTAATTGAAGCAATAAAAGATCTGAAACAAGAGGTTGAGGGGCTTAGATATGGCATTACCTAAAACCGGATCAATAAGCATGAGCCAAGTTCGAACCGAGCTAAAATTAAGCGGGGCAATCAGCTTAGGTGATGCAAAAGTTCGGGCGCTTGCCGGTCGAAAAACCGGATCTATTTCATTAAGTCATTTGCAAGGAAAATCAGCAGCTAGTGAAATTATTGATGTTTATGTCGATGTTCTCCATACAGTAGCAGGAAAAAATAAATATTGGGATGGTTTTTATACTAGCGCCACAACGAGCAATGTATATGGTTCGATTAATCCATCAACTATAAATACATTACGCGAAAGTAATGGAGTTAGAAAAACAATGAATATAGTTAGTTTTGGTATTTATAGTTCTAAATCAAAAATAACAAAACCTAGAACAACGTATTTTAGGCTTTTGCCATCAGGAAAACCGGAATGGAATCCAACAGATGTACCAACAGTGTTATATGTAAGAATGCTAAATCCAACAAATAATGTATGGACAGCATGGGGAACAATAAACAAGGATCAACACAACATTACATATGATTCAAGGTCAGAAAGCGCCGCAGGATTAAAAGACATTCAAGCGCAAATATCATCTTTATCTAATAAGAAAGTTAGATTTCAATTAAAGATACAATCAGGATATAAATTCGTAAGTTAAATAACAAATGACAAAAAAGCTCGCTTAAATAAGCGGGCTTTTTTTATGGGTGCAATATATGAAAGAAATAAAACAAGGATTCCCGCTTAATAGTTATATAGCAGAGGATGGAATTTTACATTTAGTTCAAGACACATCATTTAATCAACCGTTAAGAATATATGACAAAGAAGCGGGCGAGCATGTTGATTTAACAGATTTAATTATTAGCGGCAAATTAAAAACAAAAGCTGAAGATTTAGTCGGCCAAGATTTTACTATTTCAAAGCCAAGTAAAACACAGGCTCTTATTTCTCTTACATATAAAGAAACCGCCGATATTCCCGATGGTTTGTATTATTACGAAATAGACTCACTCGATCCGAAAACAGACATAAAAGAAAACCTGTTACGCGGTAGAGCGGTTGTTTATAAAAACATTAATTGAGGTATATATGAGCAACATAACACTTTTTGGAGAGAATAGAACACGCATTGTAAAACTAAATGAAACGCTTTTTGGACCGGCGGGCGAAGATGGAAAAGATGGCGTAAGCGTAAAGAGCGCCACAATAGACAGTGACGGGAAATTATCATTCACAATGACTGATGCATCAACGTTGTCTGTTGGTCGCGTCACAGGGCCTACAGGAGAATCAGGGGAGGCGGGCAAATCCGGTGCTGTCGGCAAGGATGGTCAAAATGGTGTTTCGGTTGAACATGTAACTTTAAACACCAACGGCGATCTAGTTATCACGCTTTCAAATGGCATCGCGTCTAATGTTGGCCGCGTTGTTGGTGAAAATGGTAAAGCCGGAAAAGATGGCAAAGACGGTTTAGGCGCAGATGGCAAAGATGGCGACTCATTAACAAAAATCGAGTCAACCCGATCTGCATTAGGTGATACAAAAATAACAATGATTTATGGTTCTGGTAAGTCAGAAACCTTTGTTATTCCCGCCGCTGATCAAGGACCGAAAGGCGACAAAGGGCCTAAAGGAGACAGCGTAACAGGCGCGACCGGAGCAGCAGGACCGAAAGGCGATTCCGGTAAATCAATGACGTTTGCTGATATGACAAAAGCTGATGTTAGTAGCATTGTTGATCAAGTTTCAAGGGCTATTGATGTCTATTCAAAATCATATTTGAATAGCATGTTCGCAGAGAAAGCAGATAAAAAAGATTCGATAACAAAGAGTGAATTTGAATACAGATTAAAGTTTTACCGGACAATAATTAATTCATACACACAAACTCAGATCGATAACCTTTTAAGCTACAAAGCCGATTTGAGTCAGGTTTATAGCCGATTCGCTATTGATAAGATGCATGATGATTTACGCGCCGGAATTGGAACAGGAACAGGCGGCACAGGAGGTCGAGGGCCAAGAGGTTTTAAAGGCGACAAAGGTGATACCGGCGAGAAAGGCGATAAAGGCGATACAGGCGCTCAAGGCATTCAGGGACCTAAAGGCCAAGGGATAAGAGGCGATAAAGGCGATACCGGCGAGAAAGGCGATACAGGTCCTCAAGGTATTCAGGGTGATAAAGGCCAAGGAATAAGAGGCGAGAAAGGCGATACAGGCCATAAAGGCGATACAGGTCCTCAAGGCCCTCAAGGTATTCAGGGTGATAAAGGCATTCAGGGTGATTCTGGTCACGGCCTTACTCCACGCGGAAAATGGAACCCTAGCACAACTTACAATCTTGGTGATTATGTCTTCCTAACTGACGAGTCAGGAAAAAGCAAAATATACGTATACACAAATAATGAGCCATCAGAATCAAGAGTACCGCCATTTGAAAACACTGAGCACTGGTCATCACTCGATGCTCCTAGAGGTGAGAAAGGCGCTAAAGGCGATCAAGGCCCTAAAGGTGACACAGGCGCTCAAGGTCCTAAAGGAACTCAAGGCGTTCAGGGTGAACAAGGTGAGAAAGGTGAGAAAGGTGATCGGGGTATTCGCGGCCATGATGGAAATCAAGGCGCTCAAGGCATTCAGGGTGATAAAGGCCAAGGGTTAAAAGGCGAGAAAGGCGATATAGGCGACCGAGGCCCTAAAGGTGATCAAGGTGATGTAGGCCCTAGAGGCGCAAAAGGCGATCAAGGTTTGGCCGGCCTTGGCTTAACTAATAGGGGCGAATGGTCGCCAACAGAAAGATATAATCCTGGGGATTACGTATTCGCAAACAATAAAGAAAATGAGCCATCGATATTTGTTAATAACCACGCCAATTCATTTACTAGCTCAACCCCGCCATCAAAATCAGGAGATTGGATAGGACTAACAGCCCCTAAAGGATCTCAAGGTGATATTGGTCCTAAAGGACCTCAAGGCGATCGCGGCGAGAAAGGCGATACAGGCCATGATGGCAATCAAGGCGATCGAGGCGAGAAAGGCGATCGCGGTGCTATTGGTGGTCGTGGTGATAAAGGCGAACAGGGCGAGAAAGGCAATACAGGCGCTCAAGGTCCTAAAGGAACTCAAGGTGAGATTGGCCCTAAAGGCGAGAAAGGCGGCAAAGGCGATCAGGGCGTAGCCGGTCTGGGCCTTACTCCACGCGGGAAATGGAAGCCTAACACAACTTATAAACTTGGTGATTATGTCTTCCTAACTGACGAGTCAGGAAAAAGCAAAATATACATATACACAAATGATGAGCCATCAGAATCAAGAGTACCGCCATTTGAAAACACTGAGCACTGGTCATCACTCGATGCTCCTAGAGGTGAGAAAGGTGATCAAGGACCTAGAGGCGCTCAAGGCATTCGCGGTGATCGCGGTAAAGACGGCGATCGAGGTCCTAAAGGTGACATAGGCGATCAAGGTCAACGAGGTGACACAGGCGCTCAAGGCGGGACAGGCGCTCAAGGCGGTCAAGGACCTAAAGGCGATAAAGGTAATATTGGTTTAATGGGCTTACAGGGACCTAAAGGCCAACAAGGCGATCGCGGTGAGAAAGGTGATCGCGGTGCAAATGGTTGGAAAGGCTCTGATGGTTTAGGCATTAAAGAAATCACTGAAGTAAACAACGATTTATTCGTTGAGTATTCAGATGGCACTAAAAAGAAAATTGGCACTTTAATTTACAATCCCGCAAAGCTTGAATTGACATCAGGCAAAAACAAAATTGTCATTAATGCGGAAAATCCATCTTTCAGCTTTGAAGACACCATTATGAATTTTGACGGAAACGGCAAAACCTTAATGAAAATGGTTGGTTCAGGAACGCAGAGAGTTGAACTTCTTAATCCTAGAGCGATTGGCCCACAAGAAAATGCAAATGGTTCTTTCACTCGAAAAGATTATGTTGATGATGGGTTAAATAAAAAAATTGATAAAGCCCCTAGTGACGGGTATTTGTACGGTCGTCAAAATGGTCAATGGGTAAGAATTGAAAGCGGTCCAGTTAAACCGCCAGTTAAACCGCCCGTAACAACTAAACATTATGCTTATGTTGGTAAATTAGAAAAAGAAAAAATAGCTATATCTGATATTGATCAAAAATTCATAAGTGAAGAAGTTACAAGAGTACCTATAAACCGATACACGATGAAATTTCCAAATTATGACGACAGCAAAGAAGCATATATATGGTTATTGATTCCTTATAGCGAGGATAACGGATCGTCACTTACTCATGATGGTTTCGGATTTATGTATAAACAGCCTTATACACTTTCTAATGCTTATGGGAAATTTGATGTTTATAGAAGCCCTGTAAAAACATTCGGCGTCACACCTGTTGAATTAAGGAATTAATATGCCATTAGTTAATAATCAAATTAAAAAATATAATAAAAAAGATAAATATCCAATCGTTGATATCGCTGATATAAGCGGCGGTTTGCACTTTGTTGAAAATATTGAGCATTTAAACCAAATCCCTGAATATATACAAACGCGGGGAATGCAAGTTTTGGTTGGCGATACAATGCGAACATATATTAATGAGGGTCAGACAAATGCATGGGCGATGAAACCAGAATTAACGTCAATAAACGATGCAATTCCAGATGATAAAGGAAATTTAATATTAGATAATTTCGACAGATTCAAAACGAATTATTTAATTGTAGGTCAGGCCGGCATTCAATATGAAACGCATGGAGGCGCTATAAATAACATGATAACAGCCGGCTATCATGGTGATGGTTTTATTATTGGGAACCATGAAAATGATTCAGCAATTATAGCAAACAAAAACGCTAGAATAATTTCCACAAAAGGAGATAAATATATTTTAGATGTTGATGATTTGGCTATTGGCGGATTGGCATCAGTGAAAGTTTCTGATGATCACTTTGAAACGTCATGGCATATGTCGTTTGAAAAATCATGTGTATTAAGTGAATTAACCTTTCAAGTTTCTGGTAAATCGAATAAATCATTAATTATTATTTATGATGACAAAGGAAACATTATAGGTTCATCAACATCATCAATTGAATATCAATTGAATAATGTTAATCCACTTGACCAAAGAAGCGGAGAAAGCAATATAACTTTAATTGATGAGGCTTATATAATTGGTAATATGCCGATTACTATAAAAGTAATCACTGATAAAGGCATCGAGGTTGGTCACGGACTTTCTAAAAAATATGGTTTTGACACGGCAGATGTTAAATATCATATACAGGATATAATTCACGGCTCGATTGATCACAACAGCTCAGAATTAAAGGGCAATATGGGCCATTCGCCTAAGCATATGACATCAGACGGAATCCAAGTTATAGAACAAACGGCCTTACCTGTTGATGTTCAGTGGTTTTCCGGTCGGTCTTTCTCAGATCCAAAAAGAGTCTATAAGTGCGAATTACAACCGTTATTGAAAGAGGATTTCAATTCAATAGCTATCCATCACTTTGAAATTGCAGTGAGTGAAAAAAATAGCGGATATGGGATTCAAGCGCGGGTAATCATAAAAAGCAAATCTGGAAAAGAAGAGACAGAACGATTTTCCATAATTGAGGAGGTAAAAGGCAATTTAGGCGATTCAAAAGAATCGGCAATATTGAAATTTGAAACGCCTATATATCTATCTAAAGATGAAACGCTTTCAGTTTCGCTATATATGATTGATGCATCAGAATTTTCTGTAATAGTTGATGACAATGACAATCCCGCTCTTATGGTATCAGGAACAGTCGCAAAGGAATCAATGGTAAATAGCAGATCTCTGAATAAAGCGATTGGTTTAAAACCTAGTCGAGATACTGAGGGCAAATATTTACAATTGGAATATATGGACGGAACATTTAGCGAAAAATTTGATGTTTCGATGTGGTTTGATTAAATTAATCGGGGCATAACGCCCCGATTTTATTAATTAGCGTATATTGTTGTTCTTCTGTATTTATATTTAACAATTGCAATTGCAAATGCAACAGGTAATAACCAACTCATATGAGTTTCATATAGAGGAAGAATCGACAATACGGAATCACTTTTAATATACCCTAATATATTTAGGGTATCTATCATCCCGAATATAGCTGATATTATTACAACTTTACTATGAGTTTTAGCTTTAGGTATAAACGCGCAAGCAGCAATAAGAGAAACAGCAATAGGACATATAATAAGAATAGCCGGAAGACTTACTTTAATTATAGTATCAAGACCAAAATTTGAAATAATAGCAGTTACTAACACAACTATAATACTTGTCAGCCTAGACGGAACATTAAACGTTGTTTTGTAAAATTGAGCGTTAGAACTAGTCAATCCTATAACTGTGCTGAGACAAGTTAGAACAACAAGAATTGCTAATATTACTTTGCCAAAATTTCCAAATTCAGCATAAGAATATAGAGACAGTATTTCCCCGCCGTTAGTTGCACCGGCAGCAATTAGTGATGAAGTTGATCCCAAATATCCGATTGATAGATAGCATATGGACATTAAAAAGCCGTAGCTTAAAGCAATTATTTTGCTGTATTTTCTAACGTCAGATTGACTCGTTATACCTTTGTTTCTAATCGCGTTAATAATAACCCAACCGAACGCGACTGATGCAACGCCGTCTAGTGTCATATAGCCTTGTATTAGACCATTAGTGCCGGCTTTATCTATATACGGGGCAACCGCTTCACTTGATACGCCTAAAGGGTTAAATATTGCCGCTAGAACCAATGCAGACAGCATGATGATCATTATTGGTGTCATTACCTTTCCAATGTAATCAACTAGCTTATTTGGCCTTACAGCGCACATCAGGCAAACCACACAAAAAACAATTGTGAACGGTAGTAAATAATTTTCAGATGTAAAAGGCTTAATCCCCATTTCATAAGCCACGGTTATTGCACGAGGCATACCAAAAACGGGGCCAAGTGTCGCCATTGTTACGATCCAAAAAGTTTTATCCATCCAATTTGGTAATTTTTCACTTAATGCGCTCATCGATGGCAATCGGCCAAGCACTATAATTGCAAATGTTGGAATCCCTACGGCAGTAATTAAAAAACCGATTATAGCTATAATCCAATTTTCGCCCGCTTGCTGTGCCATGAGAGGCGGAAATATCAGATTCCCCGCGCCAAGAAATAGCGCAAAAGTCATAAGACTTATTGATGTGATTTCGGTTTTTTTCATTTTTTACCTGTCTTTTGGTTGAGCCATGAGAGGAAGCATTAAACCCGCTAGAGTCGCGAGCAAAATCCAGTTTGATTTATTTATAAATCTATCTGATTCAGGATTAAGCCAGTAATTTAAAAGTCGATTGCTACCAGTGCGAGAAATTCCAATAAAATCGCTTATATCGTTTTTTGAATAGCCATTTTTAATGATCAAATCGACAGAGATTTTCACGATTTCTTTACTAGGAAGCTCGAAATCTGGATCTGTTGGCTGTTTTAAGCAAGGCAAAAATGCATCAACATCAGTGTTAAAGGCAGAGCTTAAAATATGACTTTGAGCCAATTCTAATGTTTTCTCGATGTGGTCAGCCGTTGCCTTTTGGCGGTCAATGTTATTGCGGAAATGATCTGGAATAAGAATTTCTATCAAATCTTGGCTGTGTGATGTTTTAATCTTTTTCATATTATTTAGGGCGACTTTCGCCGCCCTACCTCAATTAAAATTTGAAACGTTTAATATCATCTAATCTGATATTTACTAGATTTGTAGTGCCATTTGAAAGCTGTTTGAAAAATCCTTTTTCGTGCAAATCACAAAGAACATAATAAAAAAACATAGGATTAACGATAGTTTCATCATGAAACTTGATGCCAATCGAATCACGATTGAAAGTAAACTCATCACGGAATGATGGAGTACCAACAGTATTTAATGATCCTTTACGCTGTAAATAGATGTCAGCGTTTTGTAGATTAGTTGAAACAGTTGCTAGTTGAGTAAGCATTGTCATTTTAATTGCCCTATACCTGATTGGCCGGTGTGGCTCATCTTCGTTGGTATGGGGTCATTATAGTGACTATCTGTTCTCAGTCAACCTATTTAGTGACTATTTGTTCTTTTTGTATGTTTTAAATTCATCAGCATTTATCCCAAATTCACAATCAATTTCATGAGCTGAGCAAAATAGAAAGTTAGTTGATGTCACATAAACCATTTGTCGCCCGCAATGGGGGCAAACATGCTCCGACCATCTATGAACGCAATGAGGCGGCTTGCAAGTCGATACATTGCAATTATAGAAACCTGTTTTCAATTTATCTTTCATGCCATCAAATCACACGTTAACCAGTTATCAACAAATTCTGCTATAGCCGCAGGTCCCCAACCAACAAATTTACCGTTTTTAAATGGCGTTTCTTTATACAGCGTTCCTGATTTTTCATATCTCCTTTTGAATTTGACGAATCCATCAGGATCGTTTTTGTTCCAAAGAATTGTTGAGCTACCAAAAGAAGAGAAAACAACGCTAGTTTTTGCCGCGCTATTCATTGGTATATGTTGGCTTACTTCCTCGCAATCCTTATCGTACATATGAAATCCTTGCAATTAGTGAATTTAGTTAGTCATTATTTTTTTAAAATCCAATCTCTTATGTCAGGTGATCCGCTGTCACTATTGCTCGCGTGAGTCCTATCTAAGAACTTTCTAATATGCTTAAACATTTCATTGCTCTCATGCGTATAAATCCAGTGGTTTTGAGTTGAATCCTCGCACAAAGACCAATGATCAATGGTCGCAAACGTTCTGCAATTCATAGGGCGATATTCGTAAACTGAACATGTTGCAGTTTCTTGATCTAACAGCGGGCAATAATCATCGACGTTTGCACGTATTTTTTTAAATTCGCTTGGCTCGCTTATCTTCACTTTCACTGATTTTCGGGTCATATACTCGATATAAGCAGCCTCGATGACTGTTACTGTTAACGGTACTTTGCAGCAATGAGCACAGCCTTTAGAGCAAGCCGCAAGGGGATAAACAATCGCTGTCATCAGCTTATCTATGAACCGATATAATTTTTTCATGATGATGACCGGATCAGCATCAGCCGCGCTCTCTAAAAATTTATCTAGCTTTAAAAAGTCATCGATAACCTTTTGAGGTATTGAATTGCTTTTGAATCTCTCAACTCGGATCGGAATCGTTTTTACATCGATTTTCTTATCATCTAACTTCTTAACTATTCTCACAGAAAAAAACCTTATTTCATATCAAACATATAGAAAAGATCACTTTTTTAGCGATGCTATGCAAGGAAAAATAAAAAACTTACCATTTCGCGACAAACTTGAAAATATTAAGCGTATGTCCAACCTCGACCGTTTTTGATCAAAAAGCCGGTTTCCCCTAAGTCTTTTAAAATTTGACTAATCTTTTCACTAGCAATCCCACTGAAAGATTCTCGTATACAAGCTACTGATGGCCGTTCAATTGATCTGGTTAATACTGCATTTCTGATTTGTTCTGTTATGTCCGTTTTTGCTTGAAAGATTAGTTGTTTTTGTTCTGGTTCTCGCTGTTCGATCGTTGCTACGACTGGCTTTAATGGTAATTTTGTTCCCGTTTGTTCTGTTTCGTTCTGGCATGTTCTATGTTCGGAACGTTCAAGAGTACAGATAGCAACTGAGGCGCATGAAACCATTTCAAGAGCGATTGCAGCGATAATAGAAATGATAGGGCCGTGTTTAGCCATCAGGCTTTCAGATGGCAAAGATTCACGTTTCTTTATGAGTAAATCAATTTCGTTGAGGGTATTTGCAGACTTTGTGATCTGATTTGCATCAGCCTGGAGTTGTGACAGATTGCGCTTTGAATCTATCTGA
Source organism: Tubulanus ruber (assembly GCA_036873915.1). NCBI lineage: Eukaryota > Metazoa > Nemertea > Palaeonemertea > Tubulaniformes > Tubulanidae > Tubulanus > Tubulanus ruber. The sequence continues at coordinate 17,212 of JAYJLZ010138543.1, read as the reverse complement.
CGGGTAAGTTCAATGTAAGAGGTTGAATTGCTTTTTTCCTGAATAGATGCCGTTTCTAGGGCCGCATAGCTCGCTAGAATCGATATACTCATCAGTAATGCAGTGCAAAGTATTGAAAAAAATGATTTCCAACCCGAACTTTCAGCGATATGGCGTGAAAACATAACCTTTCCAAGCTCTAAACATACCCCTGTTGCAGCCATAAGAGCTGCAATAAGCTTGTTTGAGCCTAAGCCATACATAAATATTGTTGTTAACGCGGTACTGACAGCAACAGAAAGTGACACTGTAGCCATTGCAATATAATTGTTTTTCGTTGTAGTATTCATTGTCATTGTTCCAAGCAGTGACCGGCCCCGTCATTTCACCCAAGTAATGACAGGGCCTTTTTTTTACATGTTGTTAAGTGCTGTTTGTATTACTTGATGATCAACTTGTTTGCCACCATTCAATTTATTAAACAAATCAGTCAACATTTTATTGTCGTGATACTGGTTAGAATTCATTCGATATTTTGCCATGAACTGACCTTTTAAAATCTCAGTTTGCTGTTGGTTTACCTCATCTTGTCTAATTTCCTGTTCGCTTTTTCCCTTTTTGCGTAACAATAAAATGATGATGGCTAACAATGGAGAAATGATAAGAGCCATCAAAAATGATGCTAACGCGCTGTGATTAAGGAATTTTGCAATAATAGCTACGATGATAGAACACAGAATCCAAAGAATAAAAAAGCTCATGACTTGCCTTACTTGTTAAGAAATATTGAAAGAATTGTGAATTATGCTAATTAAAATTTAACGCCGCCGCCTAGCAAGAATTTTTTTGATTCATACCTAGTATCACCAATTGTAAGCGTTGCGAATTCAACGCCCATATTTAGCGATAGATGCTTGAATGGGTGAAATTTCAAACCAAGACCATAGTTCAACGCGATGTCATAATCACTGCCGAATTGATAAGCTGAATTTGCTGTTATTTCCGTAAAATCCAAACCGGCAACCGCATATAAAGAAAAATGCTCATTTAGATTAACTTGAGGTCCAAAACTTCCACTTGCTGAGGCAATTTCAACATTTGTAAGATAATCCTGTTCCATTCGGCTCCATTCACCTTTGTAATTGTTGTTTGTAAAAGTGCTTGTCACGATGAAAGACACATCTTTATTGTCTCTCAGATCTATCGTATATGTTGCAGAAATACCCGTTAGATCAGCAGAGAAATCCCCTAGTGAAAGCTCATTCTTAGCATATCCGATTGTGAAATCATCGGCCAAAGCAACGCCGGAAGTTAGAGAAAGAAGAGATAGCGCCAAGATAGATTTTTTCATTTTATTTACCATTTTTATTTATATCAAATACTGTTCCATGATTGATAACGTCTTATCCTTGGGTGACGTTATGCTGAGTATGATATAACAAGTTATATAACATGACAAGCACTATTATATAATTTCTTATATAATTTCTTATATAATATGTTATATAACTCCTTATATAAGATGTTATATAACTTACTCAGGCTCAGATTCCGAATCTGGTTTGTAAATCATTGCCTTTTCAAAAGCAATATCAATGAGAAGTTTTCGCAATGACCTTGCTTTAGTTTGATGCATTGCTAGTTTGATGACTGCATACTCATGAGAGTTGATTTTCACCGTCATGAATCCCGTTCGCGGATCGTCACGGTCAAACACACTGCCTTTCACATATTCGAGAAGTTCATCAGGTGTCATTTCGTCAATGTCACTTTTGATCGGTTTCCATTCGCCTTGCAATCTTTTATGGCGCTCGCGTTGTTTTTGCGCCTCATCGGCCTTTAGTTTTCCGGTTGCCTCAGACTCAGACATTATGGTTTCACGATCATCACCTTTCTTAATGTGATTTGAATTGATAAGACTACTCATTTGTTGATCACCTCAAGAACCAGTTTTGAAAATTCGTTAATCGCTTTCTGTGTCTCTTTATGGTCTGCAATGTCATCAAGAATTCTGATTGATGCTTTTGAAACGTTAAGACCAAAAACAGCTAAACCCGCCTTTCTTTCTATTAAAAGTTTGCTCGAAACCGTTCTTACTTTGTTGAACGTAAAGTATGTTCTTTCTAGTAATCCTAGCTTTTCAAGGTTGTTGGCGATAAATCTCACCTCTTTTGCATCGTTACGGCCAACACCAATAGGAACTATGATCACACTATTGACATCTTTTGCTCTTTCAAGCAATTGCTGTGATGTTTGGCTATGAACGCCCGCAGTGTCGTAAAGATAGATGTCGGAGTCTTCAAGATCTTTAGGTTCGACATGTTCTTGATGATCAAGATTGATAACGGAAACTCTCTTTTTCTCACGCTCTAGAACACGCTGAAAGTAGAGTACATACGTTGATTTTCCTACGCCGCCCTTAGTCGAATAAACTATTACATGCTTAGCCATTGTTAAAACCCTCAAGTCAAATATTATATAATAAGGTATATACTATATTATATAATTTGTTATATAGCAAATTATATAACAAATTTCATTTAGGGTATTGTAAACGGATTCTTTTTTTAAAAAGTCGTAAGGGTTGATCTTTTTTGGAAGATCGTGCAGGATCTGAGGCAGATAAAAGAAAACCGCCCATGAGGGCGGTCTCTAAACAGACAATTCAATTTCATTTCTTAACTTGGCGGTACGGGAATGAAAGTGAATCTAATAGACAATAACTTAGGAATTATTTGTCACAAGCAACAAAGGGCGTTGCTTGATAGCTAAAAGGCAACAAAGAATGTTCCTGATAGCACTAAAAGCAACAAAGAATGTTCCTGATAGGTCCCGCGATTATACGACTTATCCTAGCTTTTGCATATACCGTTTTGGTATAAACAAAAAACTTCCTTTGTTGCTTTCTTTTATCTCTTAATTTGTTTATACGTCCGATCACTTGCCGGTGTGAATGTGGTGCAGTCCTTAGATGGTAGCCACAACCAGTAAGATGTAAATCATTGTGCAAAAGTTCAATGGCTTGATTACACGGTTCGATGATTTAAGTAGCAAGGCATCAAGAACGGTTTGGGTGCGCGTTAGGGGTTTGCAAGCTAGGTGATTCTGTTGGGATGTTTGAGCGTAATACGTAGGCGGTAGATTACCGATATGTTGCCCCCAATAGCGTGAGATAAGAACACGGCACTGATTGAATTTGTAATGATAGGGCGAAACGCTATCAACTCTCTTACCTGTTAGCTTAGTTTTTTTAAACGGCTTACGGGTAAGGGGAAGTTTTACCCGAAGAAACCCGCCATACATCTTTAATCATTAACTAACGCGCTATCGCTTGTTCGATTCGTTCCACTCGCAAAGCAAGCTTTACTCAATTCACTGCCATCATAAAAAAAATCCATTCAAAAAATAGCAAGGCGGTTTGATAATAAGCGGAACGCGTTTTAGAGAACATGAAGCCGCGCAGCTACGAATAAGCCTATTAATGTTGTTAATATGTAAAAGTTTTCTGGTCGGATCAGTTGATAATCAACTTTACTTTTTTGAATATTGTTAAAAATGACTTAGATCAAGACTGATCAAGTATTGATCAACTATCGATGAAAGTTTGATCGGTGATTTGTTTTAACCGCGTGATTTTATTGATAAGTCATTAATATAAAAACGTTAAAAAACATGAACTCGCTCACATTCTTGATATATCTAGAACATTCACATTAATTCATATGGCTGTTAAGATGCGTACACATTCAAACTTGCTGCCAAGATGCGGCGATGAAATCAAGGAATTACAAGATGATGACTAGAACTGAAAAATTAGAAGCAGCATGGACTGTATTGCAGTGCCAAGAGCTTACTAGGGCAATGTTTGATGAAGTTAATGCAATGCCTGATGAAATTAATGGTTCGTTAATCAGGTTAAAGGAATGCAGCGAAAGCAGAATCCATGAAGAAAAACAAAGTAAGATGACATCACTTGCTCAGCAAATGTCTATTTTAGGTATCAGTCCTGATGAACTTTCAATGCACATTGAAGAATTAAAGAAACCTCATAGAAAAATCAGAAAATCAACGCCGGCACTAGTTGTGGCTAATGTCGATGGTGTGATCGTTAAAAACAGAGGTAGATTGCCGCAATCTTTTATTGATAAAGGTTGGAGAAATTACAAAGAAATTCCAGAGCAATACTGGACTGATGAGTATCGCGCCATCGCAGAAAGCGAGTAAGTTACATTTTGATGAAAAAAAGGGACCTATAAGGTCCCTTTCCTTTTTTTGTGATGCAAATCTCTTACTAGTTAAAAATTTTATTCAAAGAGTTTCACTAAGTCATGAGTAAGATTATCCTAAGATTCAAAGTTAGCACTTCTTAATGTGTAGTGTTAAAATCATATCAACATAAAGATATGGAAAATGAAAACCACTATCACATTTTCATAGGATAAAGAGATTAATGTAATGAATAGAAGCGGAGCCGCAACGCTAAGCAGCTTTTTAAACCCTACAAGCACAATCACAAAGAAAGCGTGTTCTAATTGGATTGAAAAGCATGATGAAGAATTAATCAGCCATGAATTTGAACATGATGAATGTTTCAATGTATGGGACTGTATAGCCGATTTCTTTGAAAATAGTTTAAATGCTAAATACTTTATAATTGATGAGCCTATTCACATAGACCAAGACAGTTTAGATTATCTAATATTAAACATTCTTAAAATATGCAAATTAGATGTAATTATCTATGATATTAAAGAAAACATTTATTTAAATTCTGACACTAGATACTCATCAATAGTAATGTATTGTTCAAGGTCAGCAATTAAATCTGAAAAGAGAATTGTCAAATCAAACACCACTTCAAAAGTATGGCAAGAAAGAATAGAAAGAATTAATAAAGGAGAAAAGCCTTTATTAAATTGTCCTCAGTGGATTGATTATGACGAATCTTTAAAAGATTATAAATTAAATGAAAGAGCTATAATTATAAGAGATATTTTTAATAGAATAGTTAATGGAAGCACAATGAATAAAATTGCTGTCGATCTTAACTCTAATAAAATAGCTACAATAGGAAGCGGCAAAGCTTGGAGCGTTGGATCTATATCGTGGATATTAAAAAACAAGTCATCGATGGGTACTCTATGCATAAAAGATAGGGAATTCGAAAACTTCTTCCCTGCGGCAGTATCAAAAGACATTTTCCTGTTTGCGGCCAATGAGCTGAAAAGACGTTCGCAAAGACGATCGGTGATAAGTGGTAACACAAACGCAAATCTGGTCACAGGCATTGCGGAGTGTGGTGAATGCGGCTCACCAATGCACCTGCAAGGCTCTTTCAGGAAGTCTGCAAGCGGCGGGACCAATGATTATAGGTATCTGATTTGCTCAGCTCAGAGAGCTAACAAGGGCGCTTGTGACTGTAAACCGTTCAGATACGAGTTTTTTGAGGTGGCATTATCAATAATTCTGGCGAATTCAGAGTTTTTGGACATCTCAACATCTGAAAGTGATAGCAAAAAAATGCTAGAAAGCAGCATTGAGTATAATAAGCAAAAATTAGATGATCTTAAATCTAGACTTATTAAACTAGTTGATGCGTTAAGCATTGTCGAAAGCGCAGAAATAACAGATAAAATAAAGAAACTTGATGGAGATAGGGACGATCTAATAAAGTTAATAGAAGATGATGAACAATCACTGCACTCAATGAATATATTTGAACCTAAAATGACTTTGCATGAAAAAATGAAATTAATGTCAGTTAGGTTGAATGTTGAACATAGTAGGGCCGGAATCATAGCCTTATTAGGTCGAATATTGAGCAAGTGTGAATTTTATTCTGACGGGGTTGTTAAACTCATAGTTGCTGACAATGAAATAAAGATAAATCAGTCTGGAAAGGGTATTAATGTGATCCTACCCAGTAAAACTATAAATTTTAAGAGAAAGTAAACAAGTATATGTTAGGGTTTTGTGGTGTATGTATATCACAAGATCTTTAAAAACATGGAAGAAGTCGAAAGATTCAATTATATTCATTCTACGGGGAATGAATATACAGTAATCGTATTAAATACGATTAACCATAATTCAGAGAATATAGACCAAACAGTTGAAGAAAGCGCATAGTTTACCCTATGCGCTTTTTTTTTAACCTTTGTCTATTCAAACAAATGGAAACCATATGTCAAAATTCGTTATAGACCATACGCTAGGAACTAGCGGCGATAGTTGGTTAGAAATCGCCGGAGAAATCTTAACTATCCATCGCATTTTTCCTGATCGTGACATCATAGTTACCGTTCAGGGCGAGCACTCAAGCATTGATTGCATTCGTGAGTTAATCGCCATGATGAAACGCTCTATCCCTTGGCTGACCTTGAAAGAGGTTGGAAACGATGGCTAATTTAGCAATGATTATGGGCGATAGTGGCTCAGGCAAAACAGCATCATTGCGCAACATGAGTCCGGTGAAAACCTTAGTGATTCAGCCAGTAAAAAAGCCACTTCCTTTCCGTTCAAAGGAATGGAAACGCTTTTCTAGTGATGACCTTAAAGGCTCAATTTTAGCCAGTGATAATTCTAAAATTGTTATTAAGGCAATTAGGGCCGGAGTTAAGGCCGGAAAGAAAGTAATAATCATCGATGATGCGCAATATTTCATGAGTAATGAATTAATGCGACAAGCGCACGTAAAAGGTTATGACAAGTTTCTAGAGATAGCCGGCATTTATTGGGAGCTGATCACGTTTTGTGTAACTTTGCCCGATGACGTTAGAGTTTATTTTTTTACTCATGCTCAAACATCTGATGAGGGTTTTGTAAAACCAAAGACAATTGGAAAGATGTTGGATAATCAAGTTTGTATTGAGGGCATGTTTACAACGGTTTTAAGGTCCCGCGTTCAAGACAATAAGCATTTTTTTACTACCAGAAATAATGGGGCAGATGTTGTGAAAGCGCCGTTAGGTATGTTCGATGATGACCAAATCGATAATTGTCTTAATTTGGTAGATGAAACAATTTGCGAGTATGAAGGAATTGAAAATGACACACAGACCAAAAGGCAGGATGTGTCTGAACTGTCGAAAGTTCGATAAAAATTGCAGTCACATAAATTTTAAAGTTATGCCAATCATCAATGTTGATCCCGATGGGGTGAAAGTTGTTAGGTGTTTTTATTTTGTTAGAAAGGAAAATTAAATGCAGTTTAACCAAGAAGAAGCAAAGCGAGCAGGACAGGCCGGAATTCAAACGGGTCCAGTTAAAGGTAACATCACGGCTCAAAAGATTATCGCAAGCACAGGAACAAAAGGAATCGAGTTCGCCATTGAAACTGATAGTGGTTCAAAAGCTCAATTCTTATCGGTTTACTATGAAAAAGCTGATGGTGCGATCATCAAATCAGGTAATGCAATCATCATGGCTATGATGGGCCTCTTGAAATTGCCAAGTATCGACATTGAAAACCTTGTCCATACACAACAGGTTAGAGAGTTCATGAATCGTCCTATGGGGCTAGTTCTTCAAAAAGTTCTATACACAAAGACAACAGATAACACGGACGGTTATAAATTCGAAATTCGACTACCTTTCAGCGCATCTACCGGAAAGACATTCCGTGAGGCAATCGAAGATAAACCCGCAAAAGCTGTCGGTGAATATTGCGAATCGTTAAAAGATCGTGACGACAGGTTAAAAGAAATGCCAACAATCGCACAGCGAGAAGCAGCTCAACAAGGCAGCTATGGTGGTTTTGATGATGTGCCGGAAGACTTCAAAGATGATGATATTCCGTTTTAGCAAATCGTCCATTCAAACAAATGGAAATCGATAATTAGGCCCGCATCTAGCGGGCTTTTTTGGAGGGTTCGAAATGAGATTGAGAGGATATCAACGGACTTTTGTTAGTAAATCACTTGATGCGTTACGCAGTCACGCGGGCGTTTTGGGAGTTGCGGCAACCGGTGCAGGGAAAACAGTCTGTTTGTCAGCTATCGCCAGAGAGTATGGCCGAGTTCTGATTTTGCAGCATAGAACAGAGTTGATGGATCAAAACAGTGAAACGTTTCTGAACCTAAACCCGACAGCCGGAATCACTTTTATTTCACAAGGTAACAGCCCAACAGGTGAACGTTTTGTTTTTGGAATGATGCAAACCGTTGAGCGAAGACTCGATCAATTAGGTCCGTTTGATCTGATCGTCATCGATGAGGCACATCACGCGGTTTGCGAATCTTATCTAAAAATCATTGAGCACGTTAGATCCTTAAATCCTGAATGCAAGTTGTTTGGTGTAACGGCAACGCCAGAGCGAGCCGATAAAAAGAATCTATCGCGAATTTTCGATGTTGTATCAGATAGGGTCCAAATCGAAACGCTCATAAGAATGGGTTATCTGGTTCAGCCGCGAGCATACGTGATCAAGGTCGCTGACAGTAACGATCTGAACAATGCTGATTCAGATGAAAAGGTCGAGGCAATTTTAAATGTAGCGACAACGCACGAAAGAATGATCAAGGAATGGCGAGATAAAGCGGCCAACCGTCAGACGATTGTTTTCTGTCAGACTCGCACACACGGTGAGGCAGTAAAAGCCGCTTTCATCGATGCGGGAATCAAAGCAGATTTTGTTGATGGCTCGATGTCGGAAAAGAAACGAAAGTCAAAGTTAAAGGCTTTCGACAAGTGCAAAACTCAAGTGATGGTGAATGTAAACGTATTGACGGAGGGATTCGACAGCCAACCGGTTTCATGCGTGATCTTGTTAAGGGCAAGTTCTAGCAAATCATCACTGATTCAAATTGTGGGACGAGGATTGCGGAAACTCGATCCGATTCGATACCCAAAACAATTTAAAGCTGATTGCGTTGTATTAGATTTCGGAACGTCACTGATTCGTCATGGAGACCTAGAAGCGGGCGACCGGCTTTTTATTCGTGATGAGTATGACGCAGAAGAAGATCACATCATCCAATGCGAGCAATGCGGGAACGGTTGTGAACCGTCAGCATTCGAATGTTCTGTTTGTGGATACATCTTAAAAGAGCAATCGGGGCCATCTAAATCAAAACCTGATGAAACCAAAAAACAAACTGAATTCAGGATGACTGAATTTGAACTGATGCAAGAAAGCGCATTTCACTATGAGAAATTGCCGGACGGCGGGCGCATTTCATCAGGTTGGTTGGCGTGGGCGTTAATCACAAATTATCAGGGTGTTTGGTACGCAATAGCCGCAAAGCATAAGCATCACGCAAAAATAATCGGATTCAGCAGAAACAAGATCGAATGCCTAAGCACTTGTGATGATTTTATCAGTTTGCATGGTGATGATGCGATGTCAGGCAAAGATAAATCATGGATCAATGAGCCGGCATCACTGGCCCAAATGAACAAGTTGCCCGAACAATTGCAAGGCAAGCAATTTACTAAACATCAGGCCGCTTGCGCCATGGTTTTACATGCAAGCGCCGGACGTTTGCCCCGTATAAAGGCAAAGATAGCCGATCACTTTAGAGAGGTTGGAAAGCAATGTTAAAGATATTTAGAAAGTTTAAAAGACGATGGTTAAACGCTCGCAGAAGAAAAATTTATACAGCCAAAACCCGCAAAGAATTTGAAGCATCAAAAGACAAATTTGTAATGAGAAAAGACACCGATTCGATCCATTACTCAGGCCCCTGTTTAGGTGTTGATTACGGAAGTGAAAAAGGAGATTCAGAATGATTTTTAATGATCTAAAAACAATGAGTAATGCTGATTATCATGCTCATTCGGCGGTTAGCAAATCACATCTAGACGCGGCAAAAAAGAACGGTCGGCATTATCAAGCAGCATACGTTGATAAGGTGTTAGAGCGATCAGAATCACTGGTATTCCTTGAGGGTTCACTAGCTCACAGCATGATCCTGGAGCCAGAAAAAACCAATGATGAATTTATCGTTGCGCCAGAGATAAACAAGCGCACAAAGGCGGGCCGTGAACAGTGGGATAAATTCAAGGAAGAGAACGAGGGAAAACAAGTTGTCACGCCGGAAATGTGGGAACGTTGCGAAGCGATGCGCGATGCAGTGTTTAACCATGATGAAGCAAGCAAATGGTTAACTGGTGGCAAAGCTGAGCTGTCGGCATTCTTTGAAATCGATGGTGTTAAATGCAAATGTCGTCCTGATTATTTAAGATCAGATGGTGTTGTCGTGGACCTAAAAACAACCGCTGATGCATCACCGGCAGAATTCATAAGATCTGTTGCTAAATTTAGATATCACGTTCAGGATTGGTTTTACTCGAAAGGGGTAGATGCAAAGAGATTCATTTTCGTTGTTGTAGAAAAAAACCCGCCGTTCCATGTTGCTGTTTATGAGTTGGACTCAGAAGCAAAAGAGATCGGCGGGCGATTGGCATTGCGCAATTTAGATACAATCAAACAAGGCCAAAGCTCAGGCTTTTGGCTTGGTTATGAGGGAATCAAAACGCTTACTTTGCCGAATTGGGCAAAAAATCTTTAAACTGCTATCCGTTCAAAAGGATGCAGAAATTATAGGGTTTGGGTCGAACACTCAACCCGAAAGGAGCAAGTTTGATGGAATCAAACAAACACCATTTTTCAACTGACGCGGAACAAAGTGTTCTGGGCGCGATGTTACTCGATCCTAATAGGATTGGCGAGATTTTAGGTACAATAAATGCAAAGCATTTCTATCATAGATATCACAGAGTAATATTCTCAGCCATCAGATCACTATCTGAAAGCCGCGCCGTTATTGACCTTGTAACGCTTAATGACCATTTAGAATGCAACGGAGAAACAGACAACACCGGCGGGATTGCATACTTAACTGACCTAGCAAAAAACTGTCCATCAGCGGCAAATGTGTTGGCCTATTGCGACATCATGATCGATAGATGGGTAGAAAAGCGCACTGATGATATTAAATTAGAATACGACAATTCAGACGATTTACCGCTGTCATGGTTAGTTGAAAAGCTTTCAGAATTGGACCGTTCCAAGAGAGAAGATTTTGCGATCACTTGGGGGTCAGATGGTTTTGATAACGAAATTGATTATCTAATTGATGGGGTATTACCGGAAGAAAGTTTCGGCATCACTTATGGACCGTCAGAGTCTTTTAAGTCATTTCTGGCAATAGACCAAGCCTGTTGCATTAGTACGGGGATGCCTTGGGACGGACACCATACAAAACGCGGTTTGGTTGTTTATGTGGCGGGTGAGGGTCAGACCGGCGTTGCCAAGCGGATCAAGGCGTGGGAGAAAGAGACAAACACGAAATCAAACGTTGCTGTCATTGGCCGGCCCATTTACATGAATGATGATGGTCAGCCGCAAAAGGTTGTTAAGATCGTCCAGAGCATCGAGGCCGAGCGAGGCGAAAAGGTCAGGATGGTTGTGATCGATACGCTCGCACGATGCATCACAGGTGATGAGAACAGCGCACAGGATATGGGCGCATTTATCAAAGGCTGTGATTATGTGAAGACTGAGACCGGTGTGACCGTCAATGTCATTCACCACAGCGGCAAGGATAAAGATAAAGGTGCTCGCGGGTCATCTGCTTTGCGTGGTGCTTGTGACTTTGAATTTAGAGTCGGCAGACCGAACGCCGATGAATTAGCCGTGATCATCAAATGCACAAAGATGAAAGACAGCGAGCGCATGAAAGACTGTGAATTTGCAATGCTTGAGTGTGATTTGGGGATCACTGACAGGCGCGGCAAAAAGATCACATCACTATCATTGGCGCGGGCAAGTGTGGAACCACAACAGCGGGCCAAAAAAGCCAAGGACCGAGGCAAGGAATTAAACTTTGTAACCGGTTTGGTAATGTCAGCCGTGATCGCCAGAAATAAAGAAACGGGCGGGCCGGTTGAAAGGCTGTTAATTCGTGATGATGTGCTCAAGGTTTTAACCAAAGATAGGAAGCCAGAAACCGCCAAAAAAGCTGCAAACAGAGGCATATTAGAGGCGGGACAATTGGAATTAATCGTAATTGGTGAAGATGGGCGCATTTCACCGACTGAACAAGGTTGGTTGTTAAAGTAACTTAGACATTAAAAAGAATATATAAATCAATCGATTAAGAGGTAGGACAGCCGTTGTCCTGTCTCTTTTTTTTTGCTTATTTTTCGCCAGTGGCATCCCTACGTTTATTGGGACAAGGACACACGTTTCTTTAGGAACGTGTCCTGTGTCCCATTTAATCGTAATGCGGGGGTTTGTCTAAGTCTTATCGAGGGATGGGGAATGGGATTAGAAACAGCGATACAAGCTGACATCATTAGACGGTGCATTCGTGATGATCGGATCGCATGGGTTCAACGGATGAACACCGGAGCAGCATTGATAAATAAACATCACGTTAGATTCGGTTTTAAAGGTTGTTCTGATGTGATCGGGCAAATGAAAGACGGAAGACTGTTGGCAATAGAGGTAAAAACGCCATCAGGCCGCGTGAGTGAGTCACAGGAGCGTTTTATAAGGTTGGTTAATATGTGGGGAGGCGTGGCGGGTATAGCGCGTTGTGTGGGTGATATAGAGCTAATTTTGAGGGGTGAAGATGGACTTTAATCAAAGTGTCGAAGAATGGGCGTTCTGGGTGATACATGGTGGATATGCGTCAACATCAGAAATTGTGAAGATTCACGGGGAGGAATGGAACTGGAAAGGTGAGTGTAGCAACAAGAAAACAGGAGCGGTATTAGTCAATGATGATGAAATGAAATTGATGCATAGAGCTTTTGTGTACTGCCTAACCAAGAAGCAACAAGAAACTTTGATCATTGAATATGGTTTGTTGCCATGGGTCCCACCAATGACAAGCCAGTTTAGACGGTCGGAATTTTGCGGATTGAGTCAGGGAACATATAGAAAACGTTTGCATGATGCCAAAGTCTCATTATCGAGACACTATCAGAAATTGTCCGTTCAAAGAGATCATGATATTGACAGGGCGTAACCAAACTGGCAAAATTTCATAAGTTAGGTTTTTTACCTAACGAAACGACGCCTATTGAAGAATCATATTGATTTTCCCCTCGATACTTTTGAGGGTTTTTTTTTTGGATTTAGGTTGGCTGCCTTTTTATTAGTGGGGCGGTCAGCCGCCTAATAAATATGGGTATTAAATGCTTATTGAACAGATAGAACACTCAATAGCAACAGCTAAAACAAGCGATGGAAAATACACTGATGAAATTAATGATTTCATATTTTGTGTAGATTGTAATATTAAAGAAGCCGTCCAGAATGGATTAAAATCTGTTGAATTCCAATTTTATTATAAAAATCCGTTCGGTGGCGAATCAACGTTAAGTAATATCTTACTTACAGCTCAGAAACATTTTATATCAAAAGGTTATAGTTGCCAATTTAACGAAGACACATTCTTTGTTCAGTGGTGATTATATGAGTAATGATATATTAGATTATGTTATAGATTCTATTGAATCTAATATGTCTAGTGAATTAAATAAAGACAGCAATCAATTTATTCACAGGCTAATACATAATGATAAAGTTTCTAGTAAGGAATTTTATGACTGTGTTAATAAAACGTGCCGTCATTTTTCGCATAAAGGCTATTTCGTTCAAATAGAGCGCGAGAAAGTTGAGTCTGATAATGACTGTATTGTGATTTATATTTCAAAGGTGGAGCCGCAATAACATGAACGCAATGGAAGCAAGAATCATAACTGACGGTGCAAGGAAACAAGAAAAGACCTTTGATTATAAGGTGTTTGAGGATGAAGAACTTAACGCCGTGATTCTTTCCATTGAAAAAGATATTGTTAAATGCGCGAATATGGGTAAAAACTATTCAGCGGCTAAGCTCACCAATAAAGACCGAAAAATGAAAGATTTAACACTAGCAATCATCATGCAAGCCGTAAGAAGACACTTTCTTTCAAGAGGCTTTCACTATGAATTTGACGGGTTAAATCTTATGATAACTTGGTGATAAGTTATGTTAAAGATTGAATGCAAATGTTGTGGTGAATTCACACAAGTTAAACGAATTCAAAAGAACTGGTTTCAAAGAATAATGTTCTCTAATCATTGGCGCTTAATCTGCGGAAATTGCAACTCTAAAAGACTATATAGCGTCAAGAATATAGTCGATTTTTAATAGCCAATTATTGATAATGTGATGTATAATCACATTGTGACTAGGGGCGGCTTAATTACCCGAACCGAAAGCTTGAATCTATCGCAAGTTGTCACATCCCCTTTTACGATAGACTAAACAAGATAGGGTTTAATATGTGCGAAAAGCAAAGACGAATCGATGAGCTAGAGCTAGAGATTAGCGAAATCAGCAAAAACTATCGAGAAGCCGAAAAGCTAAATTCTGAACGTCATTACAACGACATAAAAGCAAAATATCATACCGCTCAAGTTCTAGCCGTACCCGTTGCAATAGGTTTTCTTGGCGTTGTCATAGCTCTGATAAATAATTAAGTCAAAATAACACTGTTCAGGCCCACTGATCGTGGGCCTTTTTATTATCCATTTTACAAAAGTTGAACAACAATGATTTTTTATGACATATGCAGTGATTATTCATTAGATAAACGCGATGAAACGCCAACAGATTTATGGAAATACGAAAAGCTAAAACGCAATCTTGAGGGCCAAGACGTTATTATCTATCGGAACAAATACCAGATGGAAATACACTATCTTAGCTGTGATTTCGAAGTCTCTTTCAAAAACCTTGTGGCTCGATAATGAAAAAAATTGGTAGATTTGCAGCAATCGTCATGATGTCATGCGCGATAACGAAATACTTTACTGATTTCAGAGCTGAAGAGACAGGAATAGTAGAAGAAGCGGCCCAACAAATAGAGCTAGAAGCCGCAGAAGAAGACCTGTTAAAAGAATTAAACGCACTCGCTTTCAAAAAGCATTTATATGATGCAAATCAAGTTGAAATCAGCGATGTGTTATTCGATTGTAAGACAGATATAATTGAGCACTTGCGTAAAGATTCGTTTAGCGAGCCGTATATTATCGATGAGTATTCCCCATATCACTTGATTGCTAGAGCTAGCGAAAAAGGTATGGAAAAGAGAAGAGAGCGGATTGATAATTTCCTCGATATAAAAGACAAGCATCATGCATTGCTTAACCTAACCTACAATGTGCTTACCACATACGACACGTTCAGCGGTATTAGAAAAGAAGTCGTCACGGCAACTTGTGTGCTAGATGACAGACAACCAGATTTTGAAATACTTTCAATATTGGTTAACTGATAGAACTATCAAAATAAAGCCTCGCAGAAATGCGGGGCTTTTTTTATACCTAAAATTCGGGACAGCCTCTTAATAATGCATAACTGCCCGAATCCCCACAAGGCCACATCGCATGACTGAAAAATTGTTTATACCTCTCATTATCGCAATCGTAATCGGCTCAGGCTCAATTCTTTATACCAATACGCTCACAACGGTCAGGCTTGCTGAAAACATTATTCAGCACAGTATTGCGATAGAGAAGATAGGAGAAAGCATAGAAAAAGTGATGCTTGGCAATTATACAAAACAAGATGCGATGAAATTACAGAACAAACAAGATCTATTAGAGGACCGCGTAACCGAAATTGAATTTAGTTTACGTAAACCTAATAAATAGATTACTAATAAAGGGAATACTAATATGAAATGGTCGCCAATTCGTGACAAATTAATCTCAAATCTAGTCGTTGGCTTGCTCAAGTTTCTAGCTAACTCAGTGCTAAACATTCTCGATCATAAGGACGTTGAAAACGTTCAAACCAAACTAAAAACCAAACCAAAGGATGCAAACAATGGCTAAGCGCACTCATGGTCAATTCATTGAACATCTAATCAAAGAAAAGCAAAACTCAATCGCGACTCATCAATCAGTCATCGATGAGTTACAGAATGACGTTAACATTCTTGAGGACCTGAAAGCACAGGTGACTAATGGCGATGTAACCGAAACGATTAAAATCCAATGATGTATTTCAAACCTCATGAATTCAGATGTCGTTGCGGGTGTGGCGCGGGGTTCAATGGAATGGACATCACGCTAATTGCTCAGCTAAACCTTGCAAGACAGTTAGCCGGTGTGCCGTTTGTCCTAAACAGCGCATATCGATGCGAGAAGCATAATCGTAAGGTTGGCGGAAGCGCGACAAGCTCACACAAGAAAGGATGTGCTGTCGATATCAGATGCAAAAACAAGTACGTCAAACGCAATGTGTTGCGAGGGCTAAAGGCTGCCGGTTTCTGTCGAATAGGCGTCTATAAAACTTTCATACATGCCGACAACGATCACAATAAACCATGTGCTACATGGTAAACAGAGTAATAAAAATGAGTGAACCAATGAACAAACCACAAAAAGCTATCAGCGATTATTTAGATGAGTGCCTAACTTATCCAGAGGCTATGGCCCGCCTAAACATGTTGAATCAATTCATTATGGAAACGGCACAATACTATGAAGATCAACACAAACAACAGGCAGATTCAGAAGCAGATAAACAGCTTGAAACAGAAGCTGAAGAAGTCGCGCCGACCGATAGTTAATAGCGCCTCACAATTACTTAAAGACCGCCAACAATCCGCTTTGAATCGAGCAATCGATAGACCAACACCATTCACTAAAAGAGCCGTCCACGCGACTAAAGCCAGATATCAAGGCGAAGTCGCAATCGCATCAGTCTTTATCAAAGACATTCAAGCCGGTTATCTAGATAAACAAATCTCAGATAAATCGAGCGATAGACGCAATAAAAACTCAATCGTCCCTATCCCTAAGCGCATGAACAAATACGGCAATCTAATTGGTAAGCGAAAGCTTAAATCAAATAGCCGTATCCATGCCATTCCCTATGATAACAAGCCATATAAGGCTTTATTAGTAGAGTACAGGGGTAATGGTAAGGCTAAGAGAGTGAAGAGTAAGAGAGAGAAAAGCAGAATAGTTGGCATCATCACAGATGAGCAGTATCAACAGTTGTTTGACTGGTACAAGGTAGGCCGTGACACGTTCAAGCCTCACTATATCAACCCAATCATACACCGTGAATTGATGAAGCTCATGAGGTGATTGTGTAATGCATTAGCTAATACTTTATTAGTAATAGATAAACAAATAATTAAATTAATTTAAATTAAATGAGTTTTATTATTGCTTTTAAGGTACTTCCCTGATAGGGGGCGCTGAGCAGTTATTTCGGCC
>JAYJLZ010138321.1:0-13195 GCA_036873915.1 Tubulanus ruber | reverse complement strand
GGAAGAATAAATTCCAACATTCGACGACCTATATATTCACCAATTACGGCTGCACATTTTACTATCATTTGATCGGTTATGTCCAACTGGTCTATCCTTGCAAGGATGAGTGCTAAAAAGAATAAGTGACATAAACACCTGTGCATTAAAATTTCAGTAAAAATCAACAATCTTCAACAGTACCTTAATGTCCACTATGAATTGAGCACAATTTGTTCTTAGATTGTCAATTTGTCATCATGTAGATGCCATAACATTTGCCCTTAATGGGTCACAATTTATACATTCAGCTTCCAAAAGAAATATATGAAGTATTTCGATTGTCATTTTTGTTAAGTAATTTAATGTGTTTTATTACCAAAAAATAGGATTAGTAGTCCGGCTTAGACATGCTTTCATGGTTTCTTCCAAGTCAGTAAAAAAAATATTTACCTTTGATTGAATCAGGTACTTTAATTCCTTCCGTAATAAGTGGCTTATCAGAATTTAATACGCACATCTTCTCTGGGATATCAGAGGAAGAACTGATGTTCCTTTCAGTTTTTTCTGTTCTTCTAAATACAAAATCCTGCGCTTGAAACGATAGAGCATCACACGACTAAGAATAAAAAAATATTGAATAAACCTCATAAGCTACCTATGAATACCATGTTTCCCAGCAAGAAACTTAATGATTTGTTTGGATGGCATCACAGTGGATGCATTTGACGATCTGTGAACATTTGAAAGTACCAAGCTTTGAGGATTAAACATTCCTTAGAAGCACGAGCTGCTTTAGTAGATCAACCTGGGCAGAAAGTAGAACTAAGCGGCTAAAGAAAGTGGTTCAGAGCTTAGTCTTGGCAATAATTACATAGTGCACTTATGGTCTACATACATATCAAGATCGAATCATACCCACTGGTGAGAAGTACCAGTATGTTCAATGGTGTTGCTGTCGATCAAATTAGAAAATCTTTTTTGGAACAAAGATGGAATTGGTATCGATGTAAAGTTGTGGCCGTGAGACATTTGTCTTCCATTTTCACCCAAAAATCGGTGACTGTAGGTGGCTGGCAGCCACTAACCGGAAGTAAGATAAAGTGAAGCCTATCGCTACAACATTTCGAAAAGCAATTGGATGTGTCTGAAATCTCGGTAGTAAATAACTTTACATACAAAGAGTAAAAAATTTTCAGTAAAATGGCCAATTCTTTCAGTAAAAGCATGGTAACAACTTAACCTGAAAAATCAATTATAAACCTGTCTAATTTCACCTCCCTGATTACACTAACCAACTGGAGGCTGTAGGCAGGAATTTTTTCAAATTCTAATATGTGGATTTCGAGGCATTTATAGTAGATACCTGTCTCATGACTAGCCTCTGATCAGACACACACATACAACAACCCCCCTAGGCTACCCCCATGCAATTTAATTAAATATCACAATTTATCTCACAGTTTTTCTTTAGTGATGATAACAATAATGCAAAACGTTGTTCTAACAAATTTCACTTCAAGTACATAGTCGATAACTTCGAGAAAAATAAAGACATTGATATATATTTTGACGTTGGTTTTTCTGAAAACTTTGATGCCGAGATTTAGTTTAGTAAAAATTCAGAATTTCGAATTTCCCAAGCTTATCCAAAAATTGGGAGATTTATACGTAGCATGTCACAGTTGTTCATGGTCAAAAAGGTAAGATAATCGTATATCTAGTATAATCGAATAAATAACCAGTATTCAAATCTGTGCAGATTTTTATTCTGCTGATTTTGTTGAAACTGGAAAAGACACCTTGATATAGATATTATTTTTTTATTATGATATATGGCAAGGCAATCAGATACTTGCATCTAAGGCTCCTTTTCTGCTGCGTCGTGAGACTTCGAAACAACCAAGATTAATCGGTTCCCTTTGAATCAATTCTTTTTCGGGATAAACTAAATCATCTTTGGTCTTTTTCACCGGGACAATTTGAATTGCTTGCTCAAATAACATCTCACGTAGAAGCTGTTCACACCAGGAGGGTACACCGTGGCTCCTTGACTCGATTATCCTAAAAGATAAAAAATCTTCATGAGAATAAAAGGGTTTTCAAATAACCGTTCACACCATTACGAGCATTTTATGACTTGGGGAATACAGTTTATTACATGGCCTTCATACCTTGTGATAAATCTTGGAAGTGTGTTAACTTCTAGCATTTGACAGGCCAAAGCAGGAAGATAAATCTTTGGTAAACCAGATAGATGTATAATTTCTATGTTTTTCGACTTCTTCGCTTCATTTATTTCCATTTTAAATTGACTGTCATGATCTCGAGATGGACGGCACGTTAAGAACACAATGGAATGAATATCCCCACCTAGTATATGCAAAAAAGGCCAGGTTTCAGTGTCGACATTGTGCGCATCATCCAAAAGTATGACAATAAACCCATGGATTTTTGCCATCTGCAAATAGAAATAATTCAAAATAACAATTTGAATTAATTTCCTAAAATGTACGTAATTCATATAGTTAAACAGTATTTATGTGCTTAAGTTAAAATGTATGTACATGTTTATCTACAAAACTAGTGAGGGAAATTCGAAGATTGGTGTGACACAAGTGAATTCAATATACTGGAGTCGGCATTCAAATATGAGAGGAATCTGGATTCCAAGAGAATTTAATAAGAACTCGTCATATGCGTAGCACTAAATTATAAAATATTTAGATAAACCTTTAAACATGATTTGGGACAATAGAAAATGGAAAATAAGCATGCAACCAATCAGAATGCATGATATTTTTAGGAACCAGAACATTTGTGCAAAATGTCAAGAAAAACATAAATTTTCACTATTTTTACTCTCCTGAGTTCTGGAAATTCTAGCATTAACAAGCTTACATTATCTTATCAAATATGATTGAGGTCCATTGTACGACCGTTTTACAACGGAATTCAGGTTATAGCGGACAGTGTTATATAAAAGGGTTAGACTAGATAGAAGGGTTGATTAATATTATTTCTACTTAATTCCTGGACGCACTTTTGAATTCAGGGTATCGATGTACCAGAAAAATCACCTAAACCTACCTTATGTACAAATGATTTTGCGCAGATAAAACATAGTGATCTTGTTAAAAAGCCTTATTTTAAAACAGAACAGTATCTTTTAACCATTTAGTTCATGAAAAATCCCAAGAGCTTCAGTGTGAAGCTATCACCATTTAATATATATTAAATCAAAGTATAAATTAGCTATAAAAAAGGGTATTATAGTCACTTTGCTGTACAGGAGGTGTGAATCAACGAATCATTATACGATTATTTTAAATTACGAATACACTCAGGTGAATAAAAAATTGTCATAAATAAACTGCATACTCACCATACTAACAATGTTACGAATCAGATCTTTCAAAGCGTCATTCGTCTCATTGACATTCACTTTACCTGTGTCTTTGGGAAACTATTAGGAGAAAAAATAGAGGATGTTTTCCAATTAAATTTTTATAATAAGAGATTAAAGTCGATCGATCGTCATTAAGAACCTTATAAGTTATACACGTAGCTTAGATGAGCTTAATTTAAAAGCTCTGTTTGGGGGTCGCCTTTTAATCGAGATAACTTTTTCCTGCATATCAACATCTTCCATGCAATGCTGAAGAAGTTACGTGAAATTCACGGTTCAGAGAATGAAATCCCACTGTCGCAATCCTTACCGATTGACATAATAAATGTACAGCTCCGCCGCGTACGGCAACACAAAAGTAAATAATGTTTAATATACCGGCCATTTCATTCTTTACTCACATTTAATATGTGATAAGTTTACAAGTCATAAATAAGACTCTTGCAATCCCAGCCCGCTTTCACAAACAATTAACACTCCCAATACTTTATACTAAGTTTCTGGTCGATTTCAGACCAAATATTGCAAGCTCCGAATGTAAAGCTTTATTTCATGCCATGTATATAACACCAATTATGGAAAAAATGCAGTAATTTAAGCATGACCGATTATACCTTTGTTTCAAGAATATCGTTCAGAAGGTACAAATGGTGCGTTAAAGATGTTTCCTTTTCTGCAAGACACATTACTTTGTCTTGACGTTCTTGGTGGTTCATACCGTAATCCAAACCAAGCAAATCCATTAATATAGTTTTCAATACATTGTACGGAATCCGACTATCGGTCATCAGTACAGTAACCATGACTACCCTAAAAAGAAAAATTATTTTTTAAAGTTTTATTCGGGAAAAACATAAAAGGACAAAATTTAGCACAATTTAAACAGATTGTCTTTATTTCGAATCTAAACCCATTAATAGTTCTTAAAGGATTACACCATCTAGTAAAGCTAACGACAGACTTGTCCACAAAGCATATCTAACAGCATTCGCTTTCGTTCTTTATTTTATCGGACGTTAAATTACCAGAGAGGCGATCCGTATCGGACAAGTAAAGTATTTGTTCGTTTATCGTCCCTTAATTACTATGAACGAGGAAATAACGACAATAAAGCCCCTTCATGCCATAAAATAATTAAACGACACCAACAGATGCAATAATTGGACATACGTAGTAGTAAACACATGAGCTTAAAACAGAGACACGGTCACAGGAAGTAAATCACAGGACCGATTCCCGACACAACAACAACTGAAGTTGGCGAATACGGTTCTTAAATTACGGAAATAAAGCAAATATTCATTATTTGCAGAAGCTTGTGCGTTTGAAACACTTAATCTGAAAGTACTATCTAACTTTTAACTTTTGTTACGAGAACAAAGCAATACATAGATAAAACAATATTTTTAGGGTACCTACATCCAGTTATTCTCAAGGGCGTGGTACATCACTTGCTGAAGCATTCTAGTCTTGCCCATGCCAGAATCACCTTCAAGCATCACCATATGTGCATTTGCACTTTGGCACTGTTTTCCGGCAACGTATTCATGCTTACTGTTCATTATGTCAACACAAGCCTTGAATTCAGTGTCTCGCCCGATTAAGGGGTAGTCATAATTCTTTATATCAATGTCATCATCGGTTCTGAAACGGGTTAGCAACAGAAATTTGAATATTTTAAATTAGTGATTTAAGCACATTAATTACGGGTACCTTTAATTTTTTTTCAACTGTTGACCACATTTTGTGTCTGTAAACTATAACTTAATTTTAATTACCATTAATTAAACCTCAAAGTCTGAACAGTTGGTGTTGATATTTTAAAGAACAAGTATATCCAAGCAGAAATATCACGAATTCCTACCACACAAGCCAGTGCGTCTTTTAGTCTACAGTTACAAAATAGCTCATGATAGCAAAGCCTGTGGTGACGTATTCGGGACCTGATATCAATCTTATGGAATATTACTGAGATGTTAAAGTAAGGTGGGCCAAGGAATGGATACTAGACAAAATTATGGTATTTGGCTATCCTGACTTGATAATCTAATAATCATTAATCTAGCATTGGTTTTTTTCACTACAGACTTGTCAGTTTCTGTGAGGAGCAAAGGCTCAGCTCGCATGCAGTTTTTACAACCAGAACCTTACAAACACAAACAGCTGCATTGCACAATTTGACAATGTTCTCATAGCAAATGGACAACGAAACTGCAGAGCATAGAACGCGGTGTAAGAATAGTTCGCTACAACTGGACAACTGGGAGAGATTGTAAGAAATGCATGCAAGCGAGACGTGTTGCAATTAGAACTGACAAACAGATTTACCATACTGCTAAAGAATGAGGACCACTTTATATCTATGACCAGTTGAGAAAAGTCAGTGAAGTTGAAAGAAAATGTGGAAGCGCATACCAAATCATTTCTCAAGCTGTGTCTCCTACTAACGACTACTAACACTATTACAGACGATAGGGATGGTTCAGACTTTCGTAACGTACGGTTACGGTTGCCGTATAAATCCCACTACCCCGGTACAATAAATATGATCCATAAAACCAGTAAAAGCATTATATCCCATAAACCTAGGAGTATTTAATCTAACTCCTAGCATAAACCAACTTACAATGACGGTCCGTGAAACTGAAGTATTGTGCCAATATTTTGGAGACCTTTCATCTCTTTCGTGGCAAGTTCATCAAAGTAATGTTTCGGCAGTTTTGCATGGTGATAAGTGTCGGTGTCGCATGTTACTTTGCCTGGATAGTGCATCATTAGTCGGGCAGCCATATTCACTTTACGGCCTATAACTAAAAGTGAAAGATAAACCGTTTCAAATACCCGAAGATATGCTTTGCGAGACTTACTTTATAGTACATTATAAATCTTAAATATTACACAAATGCATGTTTGTTTAAACAAACACTGCTTTCATGTTAGTAGGTACATCAACGATCTGTCAACTTTGTGATTATCCTCTTGCATGCAATGCACATAATCTACAACTCAAAATGATATCCTTATCCATTTCAAATTGTAATACTGTATTAGGCAATCTTTCATTATTATTGCCATAAATAATTAATCTTACAATAATATTTAGATGTGGAGATCAATAATGGAATAACAAATCATAGAATAACAAATGCAATGTGCACGCAACTGATAAGACGAGAGTGAGCAACATCGATCACAGATGTCTGTGGTTTCTAATGCCTGCCATAATAGATCTCAAATTTTGACCATTTAAGGGGTTTGAATTTTTTCTCGATTTTATTATCAGGAAAGGAAGAAACCGTCGGGTAACGTCACTAGTAAACTCCAGGTAGTGTGAGAAGCATGCAATATCCGGAAATAATAAACCGTATTTATTGAGTCGCGCAAACTTTCTAAATACTATTCAGTCAATTTATTAAGACAAGTAATTATCAGTCACTGAAACACTCGCTGTTAAAGCCCCCTGAAGAGATCCGTGCTTAATATATTGTCATAATTTTGAATGATCTGCGATCACTGTGTATACCTCTAGGTATTTCCGAGGTTTTAAAATCATCCACACATACACCAGATCAGAACTCTTATAACTACGTCTTGAAAATGAAAAGAAGAGGTCATACCTGTATATTCTTGTCGATGAGGATGCCCGACAACACCGCAGAAGGTCAAACCAGTGGTCACACCAATAGAGGTTAGTCTAGAAAACAATAATTTACAATAAGAAAATAAGCTAAGATTAATATATTGTACAAGAATGGGTAAAAATATATTATATTTATAATTCCTGTCAAAAGCCCACCAAGATTCGAGTCCATTGGACCGGACAGTAGACGACAATAATCAGTACAATCCTTAAATGGTCACTAAATACTACAAATAAAAAATATACTTCAAAGGTTTTTCTCTATTTTAAATGTAAGCATTTTTAGCGACTTATATGCCCGCGTGGGGCTAGAAAACAAAAGTCATTTCTGAAGTGGTTAGGGACAGGTACATTTGATCTTGGTAACACGAGACAGCCCGAGAAAAAACTGATTTCATGGTGCTTCATCGTAAAACATAAGAGACATCGAATGGTCAAACAAACTGTAAACAGGGGGCTGACATAAGATAGCTAAAATTGTAATGTTTACAGCAAGGTTAACTGAATCTAACGGATTCAAAAATGTTATTGTCTGCACTGCTTCAATTTAAAAAGAGAGTTCACCATTAGCTGCCTATGGATTTCGAGGTGTTTACAAAAATGTCAAACAGTTGTGCTGTTTACACCATAGGTAGATAAAAAGTTACAAGTCATCACCTGCAAATGATTACAATGTGTGAAAACCATTGGATAACATTTTGCCAGTGAAATTTTGTGTCGCAGCCCACAAATTAAAACATTCAAAAATTTAGAAAACCACAATCTGTACAGTATCTGTACAATAAGTCATCCTCTATGCAAAAATGCAAAAATGCATAGGCAATATAATTGATATGAATGTATTACGTAGACATTTCAATATAATATAAAGATACTTACTCAATTCCGTCGACATCTGTACAAGCATTCAGTAACTTTAAAGCCGACTCCAAAGCATGAGCACTTTCATTCTCATGCTTGAATCCAGGAAGACCAAATATGACTAAAAATGAAAGTCCCTACAAGAGAAAAATAATTCGCTTAAAAAGAATTCGAAAATTTAACCAAGAATTCTTTGATCTGTATTGGTATGTCCATAAAAGAATTTATTCAGTCATTCAATTCCCCATTTTAAGGACCACATCCTAGAAATTCCAGAGGTAAACTGAGGCGACTGCATGTGGCAAGCCCAGATTAAAGGGAAACTAACTATGACCAAACCACATCCAAAAACAATTCATAGTAAGAAACTCCACTCAAAATTACTTAATCGGAACTATTGCGACCATGCCGCTTCGCCGATAAACAGTCTTTCCGATAAAGTATTGTTTTTAAGAATATTGATGCGAAGAAATTGAAACACACTCCTCCAAATAATCAGGAAAACGTGTTTTTTTTTACTTTTGAACATTTTACTTAAAATTTATTTTAAAAATATTTTTATAAATTTTTTTATGGGTTAAGGACCCGTACGAAACATGCATTATTAAGAAATCAAAGCACATAGAAATACCTTGTCAAAAAGAAAAACTTTATTCAAGCAGCCATTCAATGGATTCACTTGAAGAAATATCATTTGAAAAGTTTCTTGCAAGACACGACTTTGTTCTTCTTTTTTCATTGGTTCAAGTACAAGATTCATGAAGACAATGGAAACTTGCCTCATTTCTGATAAATACTCCAAGGGCTGGTCAGCTTTCAGCTGCAACATGAATTAATAATTATTTGGTTATTTAAAAAAATATCTAAAACCACTACTTATATAGGTCAAGGATCTACAATGGTACCAGATGGTAACCGTTTCAACAAAAATTAATTTAATAGAGTTTCTCCCTGGGGTGGGGTACTGACCTTCACCACCGCATATGGTAATACCACTTATATTTAATATTAATTATACGATTTTTAGTCAAAATCGTTATAAGGATCGTACAGTATAACTATCAGAAATGGCATTCTTTTTTTTTTCTAACAAGAAAGAAAAATCGACAAGCTGTCAAAGCTTAAGGGCTTTTTTTTAATAAGTTGGTTAGCGGGCAAAGAAAAAAATTCTCAATGTTAATGCACAGAAATTTGTCCAAACCCAATGTGGAAAACGTTGCCTGTTAACAAGTCTGCTTTATAATATGCCGTCCCCTTATTAATAAGACAGAATATTATGCCACATTATTATATTTTTAGCATTGTGGCTTTTCGAGAATTCGAGCGGCGTTAAAGAAAAAATTAAAAGATTACTTTTTTCAAAAAAAAAACAGAAAACTCCGGCGGCGACGGAAAAAAATAAAAAACGAGAACTGGTTATTGTAAAATATTACATAAACTGAACAACTTCAATTCATTCTATAGCGTACATTGACAGGGGTGTAGCAGAGCAAATGTCAAAATACGTAGATGGAAACGAATGTAGAAAAAAATGCCAGCGGTAAAAATGCCAGATTTTTAACTCTGGCATTAATTACCGGCATTATTACATAGGCATGTATGACGTGCTAATGTACATGACTGCAACATACTGTAAATGTCTAGGTGGAGCTTATAACAGCACAATGCCGGCAACTTTGATACCGTTGCACTGTCGTTAACTCATTTAGGCACTTAGTAACCATGATTATGTGTAACAAACTTGTTTGAAAGTGCACCAAGAATTTGGTGCCGTGGTGGAGATCTTCAAAATCCATCGGGCAAAACAAGCATTATGATCGGATGGAAAAGTATCAATCATTGCGTCTTAAATATGTAGATATATAATTTGATCAAACTTTATACTTATTTAAAACATTGCTTCAAATTAAAATATACCTTTTTCAACACAGGCTTTGTAATATACATTCCCATGTTTAGGTCAGCTAGTGTGCCTCCAAGTAAAAACACTGCATTTCTCACTGTAAAATCAATAATCTTACAGTAAATACAAGTATTTTACAATTAAACTCTGTAAGTTAATCTCACGAGTAAACGATGCGAAATCGACCAAAAAATGTATGTCTATCTTAGTTGCATTGAATTTGAATCGAGACACTGTCTAATGGAGCAGCACTCGAAAATCAGCAGATTCCAGACCCAACCCTTCGTAAGGGAGTATGCAGACAGTATACATAGTACAGCAATGATGTCGTAAAGCAAATGTTTTAAATTCTAAGGAAAGGTAAGAGACTTGGATTTGGCAAGATGTAAAGAAAGAACATACCACGAACTTCTGGGTCATCTAAAATGGCAACATCAGCACTTGCAAGAACAGCTAAAAAAGAGAAATGTAAAAAAATAAATGTCAAAGCAGTCTCAAATATGTTAAAAGGTATTTTTGTCCATGCATAGTAGTGGAAATTACAATATACTTTTTACAATGAAATCAAGTAATTTTCAATGATTATTTTTGTCTTTTTCTCAAATATAGATTAATTTTGTCTTTTTCTCAAATATAGACTAATTTTGTCTTTTTCTCAAATATATATTCTAAGATCAACACCCCGGACTATAAGAAGCGACCGGGCCATTGGAAAATAACTGATTTTTTTAATGGGTTATTTATTGTTGATGACGTTTCATAAGGCGTAAAATACAGGAATCTCATCTCGTTCGACGAGATCGAACGACATTTGAGTAACATCCGGAAACATGTCAGGATTAAAGAAGCCCATTATTAACTCTCCACCCCAATAACAACCCATCAAACTACAAAAAGCATGTTTTATAATTCTGTTAGATCGAGGACTGCTCCAGTAAAATCATCAGGCTTTACATGGGATACCACCATGACCAGTCTGTCCATCACTTTACGTGTTGAGTTCCCTCATGATGTTTGATTTTGCTAAGGGTGAGGAAGGATCACAATAAGTAACCCTCTAGAGTAGAGGGAGTAGGGGTTAAATAATTTTAAAGACGAAAGGAAAGCAAAAGTAATGTAAGACCTTCTTCTTCTGTCCTGCTTCATTAAAACAGCTGTCAGGACCTGAACAGAAATTGTTTCTTTTCATGATGTTTTTTTCTTTATGGCCTTGTTGCCCTATTTTAAGATGCAATTTGGCCTTGTTGGCCTTTAAAATTTAGCTCCATATGTGCAAGCATTGTTTATAATATCAGGGAAGTGATCACTAAACTCTAAGATACAAGGAGCTTAGCACACGTAAACATAAGCTAGACATATAGGCCTATTGCAATAATATGGAATTATAGTTACATTCGTACATTAGAATAGATCAGGTGACTGGTGGGGCGAAAAGAAACAAATTAGGGCACCAAAATCATGACCTCTGGTCCAAAAAAATAAGATTGTGACCTTACTATTACTAATACCAAATAGAAAGTAACTGATGATTTCGGAAAAGGTTGATGAGATCAATTATACATGTGATAGGACAATTCTGGCTGCTGGTACCAAATTACCAAATTTGTCAAACGTGTGATGCACTGAACTAATGGTGTTTGAATTTAGCACTATTGACGCCTGTAGCATAATATAAATGAAAAATTAGTAATTTCCTTAATTAGAGCATTTATAGTATACAAAAATTATTAGCAATAATACTTACAGGAAGAGATAGTAGAATCTAATTTAAACTTCTTCAAACTCGAAGAACGCCCTGTTATGATGGATTTC
Organism: Tubulanus ruber; assembly: GCA_036873915.1. Taxonomy (NCBI): domain Eukaryota; kingdom Metazoa; phylum Nemertea; class Palaeonemertea; order Tubulaniformes; family Tubulanidae; genus Tubulanus; species Tubulanus ruber. The sequence continues at coordinate 1,591 of JAYJLZ010138321.1, read as the reverse complement.
CTGCCAGGGTTAAGTTTCAAAAACATTATTTCCAGCTCCCGACTTGAAATTAAGTTAAACGCCGTCGTCGCCTCCTGGAAGCTGACTGTACGGCTTGTAGTATACTTCGGTTGAGTGTCTTTTTTCAATCCTAGTGCTCTAACGTGCCGACCATCTGCTAAGACAACATGCGCCACTAAGTTACTTTCGCAGTATGACCAAGCCATTGGTGATAGCACAACGTACCCAGACTCACAGAATTTTTCGGCAAGATTTACATCCCTTATAGCCCGGCCAGTTGTGACATAGTGCCTGAAGTCGTCATTTCCAAGGTAAGTAACACACAGCTTCCCCGCTGCAATACCTGCAAACAAAAAGGCATAAATTCTTCAGATATTATTCACTTTTGCTCAAAAATTTCAAATCAGTTCTTTAATTTAAAAGAAAATATGAATAATAAAAAAAAATGTTGGAAATTGTCTTCACGAGCATAAAAAAACAAGGAAATTTTCAAGTATCAGGGGTCGGTTACACAGATCAGTCTTAAGATTTAAGACTAACTATCCATCTTTAGACTTGCACTTAAAGTTAAGAATAAACTCTGCAACAGAAAAGATCAGTCTTAAGATTTAAGTGCTAGACTTAAAAGACTTAAGACTTAAGACTGATCTGTGCAATCGGCCCCATGTATTTTAGCGTTGCGACTTTACCATTTCTCAGTCTTTAAATACATGTACTGTACTGTATTTCCTTGGCTTAGGCTTTTCGGTTTTTACTTACCCAGTTTAACTTTAAGAATAACACCAATGTCTGTATTCCATTCTCCATATCTATCCTGTATTATTAGAGCACATCTGAGAACTTGCAAAACAGTAGCTTCAAAGTCGTCATCATCTAATATATTCCACACAGCCAGTATTGCATCCCCTAAAACAGTCCATAAATACTAAAGTGTCTATAACTCTACATCAGAACAATTTAGATTTTTGTTATAACGAACTACCTCTATAACAAAGTAAAAAACCTGGGTCCGCCGAAACAAAAAGTTGACGAAAATAATTTAGATTAAACGGATAGTATTGGACTCTCATTGAAAACTACAATTATACGTCCAAAACCAAGCTGTAAATTTGTTAAACCACAGTATATGTTTATAAAGTCTGTGGACAATTTAAATAAATTCATGTACGATTTCACGCTTCCCATAACACCCGTTTTCAATCCAGAGTAGACGTGATACAAGGTGTGAATAAGGATATTTATAAAAGTGTTAATTATGAGGGACCTCCGGTAAGGTTATGATGGCTCAGCTTGTTTTGAAGTAAGCTGGGATACTGGCTGTCGTAAGCGGTGAACACAACCCGCCATCACTAACGTCGTAACGATTTTAGAAGACAACTTACTTAAAGACAATCTTTCACCAATTCTGTACATGGTTATTTCTACGCGGGTGTAGGTTAAAATAAAATAGGTAAAAATAAAATTGCTAATAATACGTTCTTGTTGCGAAGAAATAAACCTACTATATAGTGCAGGCCTGAATGCTTCTATGTATAACCTGATCGATACGAGCTTATAAATGTATACCGACGCATGATGATATATTGGCCGA
>JAYJLZ010138210.1:0-13195 GCA_036873915.1 Tubulanus ruber | reverse complement strand
CAAAATCCCAGACCCCCCTTTTCAAGTTCCGGTCTACTTTGGTCGGACCATAGTGAAAACCCTTCCGCCGGCCCTGTGGCTGTAGTAGTCGTAGACTGTTTAATATTATTAGTATTACACAAATTTACGAGGTTCGACTGTATTACTAAGCCTAATGTCACTCATTCATTAGATTTGATACAACCTTATTAAAAACAAAGAGATCAAGGAAAAATTACCAGTCAGATTCCAGAAGTATTACAACAGTATATTTATCTATCGGTTATCGAATGTCGAAAAGCTGTGTTCGTAGGTCACCGTTGTCCAGACAATGTTTACAGAAACTAGGAAGTGAAATTCAGCTTTGGCGTGCGACATTTAAAAATTTATTGCGAAACGATGATACATTTAATTCATTCTAATTCAACAAGAACTGAATCATTCAATTCGGAATTATATGAACAACACATCAATATTATAATATAAACTATATTGACTGAACATTACATATTTTATTTTCAAAAGTCTAGTTAGGTAATATTTCAAAAATATTTTAGTTCGACGCGCGCGTCAGGAGGAATACATAGAATGTTGCTAAGATACAAAAGCAACTATCCCACAAACCAAAATTATGAGCTAGACTATAAAAAATCGTTAATTATTATCTCTCGTTGTGATAGATATTAACAACTTATTTAATATTAATTAAATCATATAAAACTGCTATAGTGGGCTACCGGTAATGGACAGGCGCATTATAAGACCACGTGCGCCATGAATGAAAATAACGAAAATGTAACCATAGCAAAATTCCATACCAAAATTAAAGAAAACTAAAGCCATATTCTCCCAAATTAAATATTACTAAGACAAAAGAGTGAAATACTGTACAATAATCTTAAATTTTATTTGAAAATATACTTTCTCAGTATAAATAGTAATGTATGCATTGTCATTAACTGGATTCATGATTGATTTATACATTATGCTATCTTTTTAGGATATCTAGCAGAATTCACATAACCAGTAAGCTTATATAGGCTACATTGGTAAATGTCATACCCACTTAGGGATATAAAACAAAACAATTCACGAAAACATCATATAGATATTGACAAATTAAGTACCAACAGTGTGACTTTAAGGAGCGATTGAAAACGTGGATCTTAGCTTTATTTATAGGTTACTTTTTAACTAATGTAAATTATATCCTGTTATGCTTACCAGTCATCAGATCTCACAAGAATCAAACAAATAAGGTAAATTGATAACGAGTTCCTTGAAAGATTCACAAAATCTTTTGATTTTTACACTAATATTTAGTTTTGGTAATTACAAAGACACCATCATGAAAGGCAAAAATTATCTTAAAATCTCATAAGTTTACCCAAAATTCAATAAATTTATTTATTTACAGGCTAAATTGCTGCACAGAGTTGACAAAATTTGATAGCGAGTCTGCGACATCAACATAAGCTTACAAGCAATGGAATAATACAAAATATTGTACAAAGTATTGTACAACAATGTGAGCCTTAGGCTACATTATTTCTCAAAAGGTTAAGGCAATACTGTATAAAGATATTTAGATCCCTGAATACTTTATATGCTCTTTCACTGTCGATAATACCTGCAAAAATGCCCAATTTATTTGCAGGTTCAAGACAGTACTTTTTTTTCAGGAGTATCATCATAGCTCATCTGTATCAAAATTTGGTGGCACATAATACCGCGAACCATTTACCTAAAAGAAAGGAAAATTGTATTGCAAATATATCTCCAGATGAAAATAAGTTATTTGTCTCATTTAATGATTGAATTGTACCCCGAAATAAATGTATACAGGATAATGAATTTGATTAGTTGAGGATTATATGAAGATACCATTCTTTAAATTCAAATCCAGATTCCAAGCCCATAACTTACATTATAATCGTAATCCATAACAAATGGTGGCACATCAAGTTGGTCAGGATTTATTTTTGAATAAAGTTCCTCGACGCCTCTAACCATGTGAACCCTATTCTTAATATTTGGTGCAGTGAATGTTGTAAAAAACCATGCTAGTACCTAGAACAAATGAAGGTTAAAAGTTTGAATTTGTCTTCATCCGTCACAAATAAAACCTACCAACAGATTCAATAAACTGAAACCACAATTTAGCCATAATATGATAGCAATATACACATATTGAACAAATGAACATATGAACAACATGCAATAATAATTTGCACAAAACCTCAAAATACATCTTACTTTAGACAATAAAGGTGGGTGTAGTAAATAAAATGCCTTCAAGTTAGTTTTGTATCTGAAAGCAGAAATTCAAAACATTTCCAATGTGGATATCATATTTCATCACGTAAAACCTATAAATTTATACACTGTATGAAATCCAATTTCTTAATTAAAGGAAACTGTTATACATGTAATAATAAATTGGATAACATGACGGATCACACACCTGTCATCTACTATTTTGTAAACCTCTTTAAGGAAGCTAAGAGCTGGCTGATTATCTCTAGAAGTGTTTGTGTGGACATATATAATGACATAGCGATCATTGACTAAGGGATCCATGACATGAATTAGATAAAGGAGTGCCTGAAAAAGATGATCGACAGCTACAGCTATAATTTTCGCTAATGGTACATATTAACAGTTCTGCTAATATCACAGCAGACACAATTGAGATTTGAATACAAAAATGTTGTCATATTTTTATTTAAATTAATTAAGAAATGTAATTCATGTGATCGATACCTTTTGAAGGTCAACTTCATGGTAGGGAAAATTCCTTGCAACAAATACAAACACAGGGCTCCCTCTTTTATCAACACCTGAGTAATAAAAACATCTTAAGCTAACTATATCCGACAGATCTTCTTGCTTTGCCCTTTTGACCAGGCGGTTATATCTGCAATAAAAATCAAATTTTCAATTACTGGTACACAAACGAATAATATGCATACATGCTGAATAGGGTTCTCACACCAAAATTTCAAACTTCAAAGCTGACAAGTTGTCTTAATGTAGTGGGTTTGGTTTCATAAACAGCTCTAAAGAATATATGCCATAAGTTAATATTTTTAACTGCTTGCATCCATACATAAAAAAACCGTACTTCCTTAAGTTAGTAAATGTTAGTCTTAGCCAGTAAACTAAGACAAGCTTCAAATATTACTACATGTACTAATATTACTAACTACAAATAATGTGTGTATGTGTGAAGCATAAACCTTTATTGTATTTCCAAGCAAGACAGAGACATGAACGATTGTCATATATTGCTTTGCTATATTGCAGAAGTCCATTATAAATATAAAAATATACCTTCTTATACCAGACAAGCGTTCTGCCTCTATCGTTGTTTTGCCTTGCACTTTTTGACGTCGTTCTTTATCATGGTCTGCTTCCATTTTAGCAAATGAATGTTTACCAACGCAAACAGACATGTTCAACATTTCATGAATGGCCATATCATCATCCACATCATCTAAATCTATTGCTTCTTCAACATTTTCAAGGCCGGTTATACTGTTCTGAGTTTCTGGATCACAAAAATATATTTCAGAGGAAAATAAATAGAAAACTTAGCATGGGCTGATATCTGCCTTATTTACTATAACAGTTAACAAACGCTCACAAATTTTTCTTTTTCTCAAATTAAATATCACATAACCAGAATTATTGTCATTGGAGATTATGCAACAGGCAATACATGTAGTATCTTTCATCACATTAAGTTAATTTATTTGGGCCATGGCCCTGTAAAATATAGTATATATTATGAGGATTCATTGATAAATCTTTAAGTATCATCCACAAACTGTAAGACATCACATTTAGGGTGGTTTTTTTATATTTAATGATGTAGCATAATATCAGTGGTACATGTATATTAAATTTCTAGTTTCATCTGATTAAGAGCAGTTGGTGCTACAGACAAACAGCATCTATCATTTTATCATGCTTTTAACAGCATTAATCATTTAAGTTATAAATAAACCCAATGATTTTATAATGACTCATGAGGACATATTAAATGACTCAGACTGAATAAAATTTGATAATTTAATAAAGAATGAAAATTTAATAAAGGCATACTTGTCAATGAAATTGGTTTATCAGAAATCCGTATTTGACGTTCTTCTATCACAGGCTCACCCGATTCATTACCGATTGACTTGGGTAAATATAGAGCAGAGAAATTTAGTTCTTCCTGTGTTCTTGGAAAATACAGTGGCATCAATTCCTTATAAATTATCTGAAATTATAAAATAGACCATCACATAATAATTGATTGTCTGGAGATATTGCATATAAATATTAATTTTAAAAATGAGCAAAGCTATATTTAATTATCTTCAAGAGGATTTGGCATTCCAAATGCACCAATAATAATTTTCTTTTGAGATTTTGTAGATAAATGTTAGCTTTGTGAAAGGTTAAAGTTTACACACACACCTCTTCTAATTCTGTACACACAAAAACTATTTTTTCTATAATATCACAGTTCTTTTCAAGAAATCTTCGCAGAGTACCTTAAAGTAATAACATGAAATTTTGTTGTAATGCGGTCGTGCAATGGACCCCAAAATTTCCTTCTTTGAAAAAATGACTAGCTTTACCTGTGTAAAGGAATCATGACCTAGAAATAAAATGTTCAACAAATTCCTCTGGGTGTTCATTCATATTTTGTATAATCATCAGACATATAACTGTAAAAAAAAACTTACGAAGAGCAATATGAGCACCATCTTCAGGAGGGTAGTTTCGCCTTAGTGAATGAACGCAACAAAGACCTAATGTCTGGATTTGGTTTTCTCTGTATAAGTCAGACAGATTTATTGAAACATTCATACATTACTGAAAATATACTATGTTAAAAATGTACTATGTTAATAGTTGCAAGACGCACAATAATAACCAGTTTCACCTTTACAGATCATAGGTATAACAACTATGTAATTTCAAAATATGGGAATTCTGGAGGATTTCAAATGGTCTTCGGTTTTAGAGCAACTAGCCACTTTCAATATGGTTAGGAAATAGTAAGATGAGTAGCTACAGTAGTAGTATAACTATGACTCAATGTGCAAAAAAACACAATATAGCAGCTATACAGTGTATAAACACATGTAAATTGTACAATTATACTCACTTCACTACCTGCATTAAATTTCTGTAGCAGTTAAATAGAGCACTTTCTGCAGCAGTAATATATTTCTTATTGTATCGTGGGCCAACTGTATGAATAACATAACGTGCTGGCAGATTGTATGCTTTGGTTAATTTAGCTTCACCCGTTTTACAGACTGAAATAATAATATGGTTTGTTAGATTAGACTGTCAATCCATGTTAGATCACATGCAATAATTAAGATGCAAAATGTTACTTAAATATATATTTGAATTAATTCCTATTTATTTCAAACTTACCTCGGACATGATTTCTTATTTCCATCACAAGCTCAGGCCCAGCTTTAGCAAATATTCTTTCACTAAGTGGGTTTCTATCAGTCATAGATTCGTTTGTAGAATTAACAATTGCTATCGCATTAAGCCGACTCAATTCACCACTCCTTAAAACATATTGGTAAGTGAGAACAGGCAATAAGTATACAAACTTTATAAACATAAACCCGTTTGCAAAATACCTAGTTTATTCATCTTTTTCATCTCTTGCTGATACTTTTGAATCCAGTGTGTAGTCTTATCAGAAACATTAAATGATTAAAAAATCAATCTTAAATTGCTTAATAAATATATATTAGTTACGGTTTCCGGGGGTACATGTATTATACATACCACACAGCCACTTTTCTGTTGATAGTTTCATTTATCTCAAATGGACTTTCTTCCCAGTACTTAGATTTCTCCAAGTGATGTTCAACTGGTACTTCTTCAGAAGAAACATCTGTAAGTTGTGCAGCAATATCCCAAGTTTGAATTGAATCAATATCAATTACATCAGATGGTTTCCCCAGAGGTTCTTCATATGTTAAAGGGTCCATTTCTGAAAAATATAATTTCTATTTAAACAGGAGTTTTTAACATAACAAACATCATTAAATATTATTTTTCATAAATGTTTATGGTATTACAGTATAACACATACATACAATTATTTCAATCAGAGATAAAAGGTTCAATGTTAAAGAGATATTTCACTTGCTATAATATGTAAGAAAACAATCTAGAATGATGGGTATTATTTACTCATGCAAGTTTAGAATTTACCAGATATAAACTACAAATAAGATGTATGCATCTTAATTATTCAAATCCCATGATGAAGAAATTTTCACAGCATTAACAAACAGTCTGGCAAGTGCTTTGTGCATGTTTCCATAAATAGTTTATAAATTTCCATTAATTCATCTTTTCATTCATACACTTTAAAAATCCAATTTTAATAGACGACTATTCACAAAAATACTAAGAATTTTGTTGAAACACTGCATGCTATTCATTCAGCTGCATCAGTGCATCTGGCAGCTAATTAGAACATTTATTATTCTCTAACAAATCTTGGAAAATTTGATGATGCCATTATTAAATCTTATTTAGTCATCACTTGGTAAAATCAGTCGACTGAGGTTGATGCAACATGTCACAAGCATCATTTCATAAGGTCAACGTGCTTAAGATCATTCACTTGTGCTTCGCCACCATTTACGGGAGATAATGTTGTATAAAAATGCACCCCTCCTGTCAAACTTAATACTTATGAGAATGGAGAACAGACTGTCACTGCCACTGTGAGTCTGGGTGGGACTGGGTTGGGTTTGGGCATCATCTCCGGGTGCAATTTTCATGGCTTCCAAGGAATCCATGATGATGACACATTTTCATTTTTTCATATATTGACTTATCTTGTCATTGACATTATTATAAACACCGCCCCACTGCACTGGCACTGAGCCGAGAGCTAGAGAGGGACTCCCTCGGTCTCGAGTCGAGGAGTCGGATCGGCGCATCGATGAATACTTTTTTTTTTATATAAAATTGGCATTCATGTCAGCCCGACTCAATCCATGAAACTTACTTCGATATTAACGGTCTCAATAAGCCAATCACATAGTTCTCACGGCTGCAACTTTTATATAAATTATGAAACTTTTCGATTCAATTAATGTTTACAAATACTAGCCAACTCAAGGTTAAGGTTACCCATTCAGAAAACCCGACATTTTTGAATCATGTGATCATGATTGGTGTTTTCTTCTACAGCACAAATAATTACTAAAAATACTGTTGAATGGAAATAAATATTTATAATTTATGGCTAGGCCTAGGCCTAGATATATTTTTATATTTTTGTAGCTTACATAAATTACTCATTCGGTTACGTCGTTTAAATTTGTTATTTTCACACCTTACATAATTGTGGAGTCAGGGAAATGTCAATTTTTAATTCAGATTTCAATGTACGTTTTGTATTTTGGGTTTCTTGTGTTGCATATGTCATCAACTGCGAAGTATACATTTTGTAACTTTGCTTCATCGTGTTAGTTTGTATCTATATGTGATATTTTTCGTTAGATATTTTATCGGGTTCAGTGGATGCGGATGTTCACTCGATCTGCTCACCTCTCTTTGTTTATTTTCTAAATCTAAGACTACACAAGCCTAAGGAAGGTCTAAGACTATTCTTATTAATAATATTATTTTCCATCCCGGTTGCAGTTTGGTCGGTTCTCACTGTCCTCAGTTAAAATGACCTCACCTCCGTACTCTAGTCGCCGAATACGAGTTTTTGGAAATATTTGGAATATCAGAAAAAATAACGACAGTTGAGTTAACAATTGCTTATCATGTCAAATTCATTTTTTCAGTACCTGGTGTAAAGTAGTCACCCCCAATGTCAAGGTCAAACTGTATATATACGGTCATGGAGTTGATCGTTAATATCTGAAAATTTCTATACAAAAGAAAAGTACTTCAGGGGTGGTGCCATGACTTTTTCAAAGGGGGGCAGAAATCTTCGCCACTACCACAAATTTGAAATTTTAACCCTCTAAATCCATTTTTAGAGCTCTTCAAACATAGATTCCTTGTGGAATCTTTTTGCTGATGAATATGATGTTTTTGTCATGATATCCCTTCTTTTATTATAGGTTCGCTTCTTGTAAATGTCAGATTCAATAAATCTGCAGAGCAACAAATGTAAATGTTACATCTTCAGAAAATATTCTGGACAAATATACATCCAACATTTCTTGGGTCATTAATCCACCAATCACAAGTTAAAACTGGAAGACTTCAAAAAATTTATTGTCACTCAAATCTTTTCACTTCACAACAAAAAATGGATAAATTTGTTACTAGAAAACCTACTGAAAGTGACTCTTCTGAAGATGAAGCTTCATTACCTTCCAAGAGGCGAATCACCCGTTTAAGATTCAGTGAACATGAAAAAGGTTTATATATTTTTGGACCGTAAAACATGTTATAAATATTACTAATACTACTGTACATTCATTGAGATGGTGAAGACATTGATATTAAGTTGATTAATTTGCTCCAGCAGGTTTGTTTATTTACCATGGTATTCTTTCATCATTTGCTTTCAGAAAGATATGGCAAGATGTCTTTACATGACAAAAGGAAACTTTATAAGTGCGGGAGTGAATATGAGACAATTCAGAATATTCCAACATGGTCCGAAGAAGCGGCTGAATCTGGTGTGTTTAATTTAAGGTTTTAATTTTTGATCCATGTTTTGTAAACTGAAATCCAGAGATATTTCTGTTTTGTGATGACAAGATTACATCAAGTGATACACACACCATGTATTCTACTGTTGTCAAATGAATTTAAACTGTATGGGATAAAAGCAACTTTGGCATAATATATAAAAAGGTCACACATCTTTTTTCAAAAAAATAAGTGCAAACCATGTGTCTGTTATAAATTAATATCTTCCCCTGTTCTTTTGTTTTGTTTTTTATACAAGTTTAAATTAGGAATCAACGCCCTTCCTAATGACCACTTTTCCTATTTAATATTTGATTACTTGGTGAGTGGAAGACACATGACCCATCGAACCACTGTTTACTGGTACTTACAGTGTATGTGATACAGGTAACAAACAAATGTATGTTCCAGGAAAATGTGTGTCTTTGAAACAAGAAGCCAAAGGAGAGACCTACCTTGCTGATGATACAATAAATTCAAAAGTTTCAGTCTGGCGTGGTGATATTACTAGGTGTGAAATTGATGCAATAGTAAACGCAGCAAATGAAACTTTACTTGGTGGTGGAGGAGGTAAGTTTGGACAATCATATACTCGCATAAAAGTTATATTTGTAAAACAATCCTGATTTACATATAGATCTGCCGGGACTTTTAAATTTGGCCGATGCAGATTTCCAGTTTTATTGATGTTCGGTATTTACAATTTTCGGATTTCATATACATTGTACTGTAGTTTAATTGTAGTGGTATATTTTTATACATGTATGTGTATTATTGTATGTATTGTTTTTTAATCCATTTTTATAATGCAATTGTAGTTGATGGAGCCATCCATTCAGCTGCTGGACCATACCTAAAAAGTGAATGTGCTACACTTAAAGGGTGTGAGACTGGTGATGCTAAGATAACATTAGGTACATTTTTTCTGCGGACTAAGATACAAATGTTAAAAAAACCTAGAAACTGATAAAAGCAAAAAGAAACTTTAGATTAAAGGAACCATTCCCCATATTTTGAAAATAAATTTTAAAAATAATTCACTGTAAAATTTTATTTGGGAAGGCCTTTGTTCAACATGTGGCTTAGTGGTCTAAGGTGTTCAGCTAGTAACCAAAAGGTTGCTGGTTCGAACCCCGGTGTGGTCACTTGATGGTGCGCATTGTGTCCTTGGACAAGGCACTTTATCTGCATCGTCTCAGCTGTAAAATGGGTACCAGCTTCGGCTGGGAGCTAACCTGCGACAGATTACACCGGACAAGCCCCTGTCATATTAGCATTGATGGCTAGGGAAGGATTTAACTTTTAACTTTGTTCAACACTCATCACATTGTCACGATTTTGTGTACATTATATTGTCCAGATCTTCAGTCGCATCCAAACTTATAAAAGACTTTTTTTAAAATACCACATAATAGATAAAAAATATTTAAATGGTGTATTTAAATACATGTATATGACACGCCTCATATGTGTGTATTTTTATGGAGGCATTTGAAAATGAAATGACCAATAATCCTTACTTTATTATTTTCAGGTTATAATTTGCCTGCAAAATGTAAGTTTTGAAATTCATCATTTTGTACACTACAAGTACCGGTATTTTTTGTCATTTTCCAGACTTTGCTGAAAGTTGTGCACTACAAAAACAAGCTAAAATTTCTTTGATGTCTGTTTCTGTTGAACCCTTTTTCAATTAAATGTTTTTCCCTATATTTTTCATTAGATGTCATTCATACTGTTGGACCAAAGGGTGAAAATCCAGTAAAACTTGAAAGTTGTTATAATCGTTCATTAGCCTGTATGAAAGAATATGAACTTCGGTCAATTGTGAGTCTCTGTTTATATAAAAAAAAATTAATTTTAAAGTTATTTTTACTAAAATTTTGGAATTTCACATATTCAGTTAAATTCCTAATAATATAACTCTTTCATATTTGAAACTGAATCTTGTCAAATTGTCTTTTATCTTTTTCAGGCATTTCCTTGTATTTCCACCGGTATTTATGGTAGGTTTTTACACAATTCATGTCTAATGTTAATATCCATGTACATGTATGATAAACATTTTCCTTTCTGGCTCTGAAGAACTTAAGAGCCCATGTGGACTTTTTGGTATGTAGTTTGAAATCATCATCTTGAAGTCCTGGGATATTTTTGTCAAAGGAAAACCTTACATTGAATGTAAGATCTAGTGTCTGAAATACTTGCTTTTTTTATTCATTATAACATTATTTGTGTTAAGCGCTATTTTGTGTGGTAGGCCAAGTTATAGAAAAAGTTAATTACACTAATCGAGCTAACAGCCTAGAGCGTAGGACCTTTGCTCCTCTAGTTTTGTAATTCATACATAAATGCTGTTTAAAAATCCTGTTAATTGTACCGTTAATATAAAGAAGATTTCTATTCTACAACCATTTCCAGTATGGAACCTGTTTGGATTTACAGTACAGTACATTTTTCTTTTCATTAAGGGTACCCAAACCATGCAGCTGCAAAAGTTGCCCTTAAGACTGTACGGACATTTTTGGAAGAAAATAAAGATGAGGTGAGTTTAATTGAAAACGTCAAATGAAATTAGCATAAAAGATAAGTTTAATAATTGTCTCAAGTTAATAGATTCTAATTAGGACTTGATTTCTGTTGAAATGAATATTTACGTTTTCATAATGAATAAAGTTCATCTATTTCAGGTTGACCGTGTTATTTTTTGTCTCTTCCTTCCTGTTGACATTAAATTGTACAATCAGTATATGATGGAGTATTTCCCACCAGAAAAGGAAGATGATTAACTAGTATTGTGTGAGGTACATTTACGTCTGATGGTTTTGTGAAAAGTTTTCAAATGTTTCCTTTTTGCTTTTTGTTTACTGTGATACATTTTTTATATTGATTTGTCATTGTATTATGAATGCAGATTATTAGTTATATTATGAATCCTCTTTGCAACATTTGTCTTTCATCATTTATCTGATCTCATCAGTTTGAAGACATTTGGATTGACATTCGTTGCAACAGATGATGTAAAAATGCAAACTACTTGCAATAAGTTTAAAATTAGATAAAAATAATTATGTGTTATTAATCTTATCTTATTAACGATTTACACTACTAAGGAGAATTTACATGTTACTCGTCTGTTACCTGGTTCCTCATTACATTTCACATTTTTGAGTTATTTTTCGAAAATTTCAGAATTAATTGTCCGTTATAAAACATATCAAATACTCATTCTGTACTCAATAAATTAAACTTAACAGAAACTGATCTTACAAATAATTATAAAAAATCTATAAAACTTTTGTGATTGATATATCAAAAACAAAAAGATACGAAATGAAATCAAATACATGTACTGCAGATACTGTACATTGTTGACTAAAATTAATTGCTGTTCTCTTGTTGATGTAGATAATGAAGAACATGTTGAACAACTATAATCAGTCAATATCTATAAGAGCATTTGTTTAGATCTGTTTGTCTTTATGAATACCTGAGTTTCAGTATTCCTGTAAACATAAAATAGACAGTTAGCTCAATCTAACAAAACTCGAATAATTCGAATTACTAATTATTATCTTGCAATAACTTTTAGTTTGTTTAAAAAAATATGAACAGTAGTACCGTTTGTTGACATTTTTTATTGACTGATGGAATTACTTGTTGATAGCCCCATTGAATTCAAATTTATTTGAGATGGTCTAGATTATAATAAAAACAGTACTACAGAAGATGTACTACTGGGGACCGGGCATAGGCAAGTTTTTAGATTTTGTAAAGTGCCACCTAAATGTGGTGAAAAAATTCCCTTGAAGGCCAGTTGTAGGAATGAACATAGAAATAATGTGTTCCTATTTTCTGGTGCTGTATATAGCAGTGAATATACAATCAGGATTGACTATCTTAAGTTTGTACATCTTTTATCTTTGGGGCCTTCTCAAACTTTACAAAAAATTCGGATTTAGTGAAACTTTTTTATGTTCCTTTATACGGTTTGTTGAAAATGTAAGGCTTTTTGTAAATGCTAAATTTTTCCGATCTTTCTCCAGCGTAAATAACGTAGGATTTTATTGTTTATTTTAGATTTTTTTTAGGGCATCTGTAAAAGATTATATTTTTCATTATTTTTATTTCCTTTTTTTTTGGCTTTATCGTGCTTATAACATAAGCCCGTTGCTTTTGAGGTTCAATTTAATTAACATAATTATGTTCGTTAATCATAACCCACTATGTCATTTAACCTTTGCGCATTCTTCTGGACCTCAATAAAATTGATTTAATTAGGCCTCAAGATTTGTATTTCATGTTGTTTTCATTTATCTCCGCTGTGAAAATGATAAGAAAATAGTCGTTGTTATATTGCAACCTTTTTTAAACTTAAAATTGCATATCTGGGAATTTAATATATTTAAAATACGAATGTTCTAAGGGGGACTGCCCACTAGTCCGCGGGTTCACTAGTCCGCGGGTTCACTAGTCCGCGGTTTCACTAGTCCGCGGGTTCACTAGTCCGCGG